>OZ020288.1:9790182-9818766 GCA_963971205.1 Aethes cnicana
AATCGGTCCAACGCGGCGGTTATATTTCCCATCAAAATTGATTATTGAAGTCTAGTAGGTGTCATAGAAATCGGCACGCTTGGTTTTCATACAAGCGCCTTCGCTTGTTTCTTCTAGTTCAATAATATTTCTGTGGTGACACGCAGTCTAATAGACATGAGAGCGGGTCACATAATCTGATACGATATCGGTGTCGGACGTAAAATATATGAAATCTAAGAAAGTTTTCACATTATCGGATAATTATTTCATACATTTTCCGTCCGACACCGATATCGTATCGGATAATGTGAAACCGCTCTCATGTCTATTAGACTGCGTGTCACCGCAGAAATATTATTGAAAAAAGAAACAAGCGCTCTTAGGTCTAATGACAATAAGGTCGCGTTCAGATATCTACGACCGCCTTGTCCGCCCAGTTATATCTGCCGGCGAGCGGCCTCCAGCGTGACGCACCTGACGCCGCCGGCGCCGGCCCGCATGTACGCCCGGAGCACGTCCTGGAACTTGGCCGCGACGGCCGGGTGGTGGAAGTTGAGGTCGGCCCGCGCCGCGCCGTGCTGGCGCAGGTAGTGCTGCGTGCGCGCCGCGCTGTACGCCCACGCCGGCTCGTCCGTCGAGCCCACCTGGGAATTCGGGGTACGTGAACAATCCGCTTGGGGCGCTAGTGGCGTTGGTAATTGGTCAATTAGCGAGTTTTGACATTGACAGATATACTGTGTAGATCAAAAGAGATATTCGAGGGCGAGATGTGCGCATTTTTACTGAATCCGATGGTGTAATTTTTTTTTATCGCTCTGTTTAATCCGTTGTCTACCGTTGACGCGATTCCGCGTCGAGCGAATATACTTTAATAACTAAGTAATTAAGTTTATTTTACATAATCTTTTTGACAATATGCGGTAGACAACAGAGGGTTTACTCCGAAAGTAGACAACGTCGCAAATAGCTGCCAAATATTTCGCTGTTTTCATTAATTTCTGAATATTAATGAATGAAAACATGAATTATCGCTCTATGGTTGAATAAAACAATTATCATAGGAACACGAAATTTTTAGGATTATTGAAGTACTCTTTTGAAAACTTTCCATCGCATTTTCCACACATTTGAATGTAATCTTATCAGTTGAATGCCTAACCAACAAATATAAAACGAGACGCGTCATTCAACCATAGAATGATAACTTCTTTTTTAATTCAGTAATATTGAAAAATTAATAAAACCAGCGAAACATTTGACAGCTATATGCAACGTTGCCAACTTTCGGGATAAACCCTCTGAATCAAGTTATGAGTTATTTAAAGAAATTAAATAAGGTGACGGTGTATCGTATCGAACGTTAATTAATTATTTTATTGTTTTATGAAAATTGGGAAAAAGTACACCTTGAAAAATTATATCGTTAAATACTAACATTATTTTTACTTTACTAACTTATTAATAATAGACATAAGAGCCTTTAATTAAATTCTTCCTCTTAATTTGCACACCAGGGGCTATATTCGAAGTCTTAAATAGGGAACTCCCTGTTCCCTATAGGATCGCTCACGCGTTAAGTTGAACTTTAAATCTATGTAGCTGCTGAAAGGTCACGCGACGCGTGAGCGATCCTATAGGGAACAGGGAGATCCCTATTTTAAGACTTCGAATATAGCCCCTGCCCGCAGGTTAAATACGCATGATCACCTATCACAGTGTACCAACAAAACTGTAACCGTATTTGGGCAAATAAATGATTTATGATTATGATTACCCAGTTGTTGGGCGGGATGGGATTGTGGGCGGCGTCGAAGCCCTGGCCGTTGCTCCAGACGAAGAAGTCCTCGTAGCCAGCGCTGCGGTTCTCACTCAGCTTGAACCACTCGTGGGAAGTGGGCACGAAGTTGGCCACCAGGTCTACGATCATCCTGCGGGCATCAAGAAAATTTTACAACTGAATCCTAAACAAATGTAAAAACCGGCCAAGTGCGTGTCGGGCCACGCGCAAATTATAGGGTTCCGAAGTTGAGGATGCCCACAGTACCTTTCTAAGACTTATTACCATCTAGCTAGCCTGTGGTATGACGTGCCCGCCCGACGCCCCTGCCGCTCGAGAAAAATCATCATTATAAGTTGGTCGACTATTACTCGTAAGTTTGTGCAGCCTACTTAGCTCTGATAGTTTTTCTTTCAACTACGTTATAAATGCCACAACCGTGATTTTTTTCAGCCATCCAAATACCACCATTTAGCTGGCAGGGGGGGGGGGACACGTGACTCTAACAAAAAATAGCACTTTAAAGCTTAATATTTCACAAACGCATCACTTAATAAAAAAATGGTTTTAACAAACCCACAATATTTTTTTAAGACCTATTCAACGATATGCCGCACCATGGGGTACGCAAGAAAAAAAAATACATCCCCACTTTACGAGTAGGGGAGGTACCCTGTAAAAAAATATATTTCAAAATTTTATTGTACCACTTTGTCAGCGTAACTAATATGCATATTCATGCCAAATTACAGCTCTCTAGACCTAAGCATCTCCGAGCAATAGTGCGGACAGACGGACGGACATGGCGAAACTATAAGGGTTCCTTGTGGACTTCGGAACCCTAAAAAGGGAGTATATTTCGTTAAGCTTTCGCGTATTACACGTTGTTAATGATACTTACAGAACATTTAATAAAGAAAAAAAACATCTATCATTCCACCACCACCACCACAACAGCCTATTTGCGGCCCACTGCTGGGCACAGGCCTCCTCTCATCATTCAAGAATTTGGGCTATAGTCCCCACGCGGGCCCAGTGCGGATTGGGGACTTCACACACATCCTTGAATTACTTCGCAGATGCGTGCAGGTTTCCTCGCGATGTTTTCCTTCACCGAAAATCTCGGTGGTAACTCGCATTGGAATGATAGATAATGATTAATGATAGATGTTTTTTATTGACGCCGCGTTTACATTTTGCGTAATGCGGGTGCAAGTGCATACAAATATTATGAAACTAGCTTCTGCCCGCGACTTCGTCCGCGTGGAATTCGGTTATAGCGTTCCCGCGGGAATTGAATGTTAAACTATAATAAATTATATACTAAAACCTTCCTCTTGAATCACTATTTAGAAAAAGCGAAGCGTAGTTTTAAAGATTTAAGCATACATAGGGATATAGGGACAGAGAAAGCGACTTTGTTTTATAGTATGTAGTGATGTTCAGTGACATTATTATTCTGTAAACGTACCTTCCTGTAACGTAAGTGCACGGCTCTAAGGATTTGGACAAAATCTGGAACATCGTTTTTTTCGGTGGTGGCAAATCGATCTAGCTAATTCTCATACTGGACAAAACTCATGACTCTTTTTTCCAAACGACTCAGTATTTTTGGACGCCAGGTAGGTACTGTTCTATGACCTTGCCAACAACTTGAACTTGACAGATCCCTCATTCAATCAGAAAACCTTGCTGTTACTATAGGCTTTAGACACGCATCGTGAGGACACCTGCACGCATCTGCGAAGTAATTCAAAGATGTGTGCGAGTCCCCAATCCGCACTGGGCCCGCGTGGAGACTATAGCCCAAACCCTCTCGTGATGAGAGGAGGCCTGTGCCCAGCAGTGGAACGCAAATAGGCTGTAGTAGTAGTAGGCTTTAGACTTACTTGACGCCATGTTCCTTAGCCTTGACGACGAGCTTCTTGAACCTCTCGATGCACTCGGGCTCGTGCAGCACGTGGTAGGCGTTGTCGCCGCACGCCACGGCCGCGAACATACCCACCGCGCCGTTTTCCTCCAGCCGATCCAGGGACGGTTCAAGCTCCTCGAACCCGACCTCGGACTCCACCAGAGGCCCCTTCTCGTACCTGAGAAGAGGCGCGTTCTTTTAACCCTTCGAATCCATATCCATATTAATATATATACAATTCTCGTGTCACAGTGTTTGTAACCAAATTCCACCGAAACGGCTAGACCGATACTTATGAAATTTTGAGTGTATGTTCAGTAGATCTGAGAATAGGACGTAAGCTATTTTTCATACCCACCCTAAAAAAAATCTAAGGCGGTACGAAGTACGCGGGGTCAGCTAGTTAATATTATAAATGCGAAAGTAACTCTGTCGTCTGTCTGTTACCTCTTCACGCTTCAAACGCTGGACCGATTGAGATGAAATTTGGCATGGAGATACTTAGGGTCCCGGGATATGACATAGGCTACTTTTTATCCAGGAAGATTGCATAATTCCCGCGGAAACGTTATTAATCATGGGCGTAAGTAGCGAGTTATAATTAAATCATTTATTCAGAACAAAGCAGCAAATAAATACTATTTCTTCCACTATTGGTATTTTATGCTTACACTTTGTCTAATTTACAAGGCCTAAAATGTAAATTAGACAACATAACTACATAATAACCAGTTTTACATGAAATCTAGCCCATAATCTAGATCTAGATTCTAGCTCTAGCTCTAATTAGTTTACTAACGTTAAAGGCGTGTAAGTATGATATTTACAATACCATTTACGTATGGAATGCACATAGTTTGCATGCACACATATTGCACAATTTATGTATAAATTTAACGAAGACAAACTTAATACAGTTCAGGCCACATCAGAGACAACACCTAAACTTAACCTACCAATATAATAAAAGCGATCTAAAACCAATAAATAATTGTTGCTTACTTGGCATTACTATTGATGAAAATCTAAATTGGAAAATGCATATAGAAAAAATATCTAATAAATTATCAAGATTTACCTACGCCCTGAGAGAAATAAAAAAAACGACCGACTTAAAAACTGCAATCACTTCGTACCATGCATTTGCTCAAGCATGGCTCCAATATGGAATCATCTTATGGGGCAATAGTACCAATATTAACGATTTGTTCCTTCTACAAAAACGGTGCATAAGGATATTATGTAATTTAAAATATAACATAACTTGCAGACCATACTTTGCTAAACTTAAAATACTTACTATTACATCATTGTTTATCTTAGAAATGTGTAAATTCGTCCGTAAGCATCCTGATATGTACATACAAGCAAAAGATCTTAACAAAGGCTCTTATAATCTAAGGCATCAAAACAGACTAGTTCCATCTATGGCTAATAATTTAAAATTATACTCCAAGGGTCCTCTTGCTATGTCTATTAGAATTTATAACAATGTTCCTAAACCTATATTATCAGAGGAAAAGTATAATGTATTTATTAACAAGTTAAAAAAATATTTAGAGTCTAAGTCATTCTATACACTTCAAGAATACTTTGAAGAATAAAGAATATTTTAAGTTATTTGATATATTTATTGTAAATACTATTTTCATTTCAATTGTTTCGGGTATATAACACTTTCCTGTTAAAAATTGTTATCTGTGGTAATATCATAGTAATCTAAATATATAAAACTCAAAGGTGACTGACTGACTGACTGACTGACTGACTGATATAGTGATCTATCAACGCACAGCCCAAACCACTGGACGGATCGGGCTGAAATTTGGCATGCAGGTAGATGTTATGACGTAGGCATCCGCTAAGAAAGGATTTTGCAAAATTCCCACGGGAACGGGAAAAAAGGGATTTTTAAATTTTAATGTTTAGGCGCGTACGAAGTCGCGGGAAACATCGTAGAGATCTGAAATTTGGCATGCAGGTTCCTTGGGGAGCGTAGGGGAGCACTAAGGAAGGACTTCCCGAAATTCCCACGGGAACGGGAAAAAATGTTTTTTTTACATTTTAAGGCGCGTACGATGTCGCGGGGATCATCGTAGAGAGCTGAAATTTGGCATGCAGGTTCCTTTGGGAGCGTAGGGGAGCACTAAGAAAGGACTTCCCGAAATTCCTACGGGAACGGGAAAAAATGGGCTTATTACATTTTAAGGCGCGTACGTAGTCGCGGGGATCATCGTAGAGAGATGAAATTTGGCATGCAGGTTCTTTGGGGAGCGCAGGGGAGCACTATGAAAGGATTTTCCGATATTCCCACGGGAACGGGAAAATGGGATTTTTACATTTTAATGTCTAGGCGCGTACGAAGTCGCGGGAAACATCGTAGAGATCTGAAATTTGGCATGCAGGTTCCTTGGGGAGCGTAGGGGAGCACTAAGGAAGGACTTCCCGAAATTCCCACGGGAACGGGAAATATGTTTTTTTTACATTTTAAGGCGCGTACGTAGTCGCGGGGATCATCGTAGAGAGCTGAAATTTGGCATGCAGGTTCCTTGGGGAGCGTAGGAGAGCACTAAGAAGGGACTTCCCGAAATTCCTACGGGAACAAGAAAAAATTGGTTTATTACATTTTAAGGCGCGTCCGCAGTCGCGGGGATCATCGTAGAGAGATGAAATTTGGCATGCAGGTTCCTTGGGGAGCGTAAGGGAGCACTAAGAAAGGATTTCCCGATATTCCCACGGGAACGGGAAAAATGGTATTTTTACATTTTAATGTTTAGGCGCGTACGAAGTCGCGGGAAACAGCTATCTATCTATCTAAATATATAAAAGAAGAAACTGACTGACTGACTGACTGACTGACATATCAACGCAGAGCCGAAACTACTGGTCGTAGAGAGCTGAAATTTGGCATGCAGGTTCCTTGGGGAGCGTAGGGGAGCACTAAGAAAGGATTTCCTGAAATACCCACGGGAACGGGAAAAAAAGGGATTTTTACATTTTAATGTTTAGGCGCGTACGAAGTCGCGGGGATCATCGTAGAGAGATGAAATTTGGCATGCTGGTTCCTTGGGGAACGTAGGGGAGCACTATGAAAGGATTTCGCGATATTCCCACGGGAACGGGAAAAATGGGATTTTTACATTTTAATGTTTAGGCGCGTACGAAGTCGCGGGAAACTGCTATCTATCTATCTAAATATATAAAAAAAGGAACTGACTGACTAACTGACATATCAACGCAGAGCCGAAAATACTGGTCGTAGAGAGCTGAAATTTGGCATACAGGTTCCTTGGGGAGCGTAGGGGAGCACTAAGAAAGGATTTCCCGAAATTCTCACGGGAATGGGAAAAAAGGGATTTATACATTTAAATTTTTAGGCGCGTACGAAGTCGCGGGAAACATCGTACGGATCTGAAATTTGGCATGCTGGTTCCTTGTGGAGCGTAGGGGAGCACTAAGAAAGGACTTCCCGAAATTCCCACGGGAACGGGAAAAAATGGTATTTTTACATTTTAATGTTTAGGTCGCGGGGATCACCGTAGAGAGCTGAAGTTTGGCATGCAGTTTCCTTGGGGAGCGTAGGGGAGCACTAAGAAAGGATTTCCCGATATTCCCACGGGAATGGGAAAAATTAAATTATAATCCTAGATTACAAACACTTTCAAGAAACATGTTATGCAGATTACCTACTGTTAGATTACCTGCCTATTGTCCAGTAAAAAGGAAATGATTGATGAGTTCACTAAAACATTCTTTAAACCAGTCTGCTATTACCTAAATAATGAATTTTGGCACTAAACTATTTATTCATAAAAGATTAAAAATCAGAGAAAAAAAATGAAAAATCTATACATATAATAAATAATAATTCTGTAGAAGAAGTCGCGGCTGATAATTGAAAATTAAAAGAAACTATCAAAGGGACTATATGAACGATACTGAACACAAAATAACGATTTTTAGAAAAAAATACTGTATGTATGTATGTATGTATGTCCGGATTTAGCTCGAAAACTACTGGACGGATTGAAACAAAATTTGGTATGGGGGTAGTTTATAACACTGGTCAACATATAGACTTTTTATCCCGAGAAAATGTTCTCGCGGGAAGGCTATTAACAAATTCCACGCGGACGAAGTCGCGGGCAGAAGCTAGTAACTACATACTTTTGTAACTTTAGGTCGTAAGTTTAGTTTGTTTTTTTTTTAAGATCTTAATGCTACGCCCCAATAGGGTCCATGTAAAGCGACAACCTAAATAATGTACCTAACATCTTGTAAACCATGGAAGCAATAAAGAAATATGAAATATGAAATAGGTATGCAGATGTTAAATGGATTGAAAAATATCCATACTAATTATTATAAATGTGAAAGTGTGTTTGTTTGTTTATTTGTTTGTTTGTCCTTCCTTCACGTCGCAACGAGTGGACCGATTTAGATGAAATTTGGCATGGAGATAGTTTGAGACCCGGGCACATAGGGTACTTTATATCCCAATATTTCTACGGGAACGGATTTTCTACGAATCAAACTAGTTTTTGAATACTTCTATAACTACAACCATCTATATCTAATTTTTAATTCAGAGTCTACGCGTGACGAAGTCCGCGGGAAAAGGCTAGTATTTAATGAAATTAAAAAAAAAACAATAACGAACCATTGCAAAACATCGTCTTGGAACTATGCACTATTAAGAGGCACGTATTTGTTCATCGTAAGTTTGCATATGAAATACACTTCATTCTCTTGACTAGCTGTGTGGAAAAAAATGAAAAAGAAATGAAAAGTTATACTGATTGCAAGACCGCGCGACCGAGGTACCAATCATATACCTCGAGTTATCTCCAGCTCTATTCTACTTTGTGATTTATAAATCATACAATACAAAATTTCATCATTTAAGTAGAATCGAGTGTACAAAAAAGTACATTAATCCAATAGCTCCAAAATATACAAATCGAAAAATATCAATGAGTAATATTTTACTTAAATAATGGACCATTTTAAATAGAATGCGTCTAGAAGTGAGTCTTCTTGATTTTTTTGATGAAAGTTTTAATTTTTTTTATTATTCGATGTGGTTTGGACTTTGAAGGTACCAAATTCATGTATGATTTGTCTTTGGCTAAGGCCCGGTTCCTATATCCACAAAACACTTCGTTTTGGCTACGGTAGGTTAAGATTTGACATTTGACCCTTAGAGAATCTGTCAGATTGTATCCGTCCGTATAAAAAACGAGGCGTTTAGTTCATATAGGAACTGGGTTTAAAAGAACTAGAGATACACAAACATTTGCTATTTTTTTTACGAACACATTGCGCGATCGTGCCCCCCCCCCCCCCCCTATAGGTTAGCTACCGTCGCGCGCAATGTGTCAGTAAAACGCGTGTCGTGCAAGCTTACCATGTCTTGGGCGGCGGCGGGGCGCACTTGGGCGCCTGCACGATGATGGCGATGGCGCCGGCCAGCATGCACAGCCACAGCGCCCAGAACAGCACGAACATCGTCCAGCGCAGGCGCACCCAGAACGGGTCGTCCGCGTACTGCATCAGCTCCTCCTTCGTCAGCCCCGAGAATTGCTGGAACGACGATTGGAAATTAATCTTTTCGACGATCTATGTCAAATACAAAAGCCGTCACCCGAATGTGGATCTTGATATATTGTTTTTTTTTTAAAGGCCTATAATAAAATTAGATTATACTTTATACCTGTATTTAAAGATAATATTCTAAAAATGTCAAGAGATTCTTTGTAGGTACTAAAAAAATACACGATTTTTGGTGGGGGGTAGTCTTAAACCTCACCACGTATCACCAAAGGGGAGGGGATGGGTTAAAAAATACTAATAAAAACATCACGTGATTAATCGACGGCCCCAAAGTAGGTAGGTGGATAATTCCGCAGCGCACGGACTCGCTACGCACGGACAATACGATGAGAACACGTTTAGCGTGTGCGTGCGAAGCGTACGCCGCAGTGGCATCATAGACATAGACATTTATTCCTCAATATCAATTCAATTCAATTCAATTCAATCATTTATTTAGCAAATTGGCCACATAGCGGCACTTTTACACGTCAGAAAAAGAATTTACCAGTCGGACTCAAAAACAACAAGTTTTTCATTAGTTACTGGATCTATGTTTAGTCTTGACCCTAATTGATAGAAGTGGACCCATCTTGTACGACTATTACCGTGCTAAGAAAGCCCGCTCGTCATATGTAAAGTTCTTATCCTAATCCTGAAATATCATATTTATGTTGTGTACATGTCAAAATCAATTCCTAAACCCGCCGCCGAATGTATTCATTTCCCTGTACCACAGCATAAGAACACGCCATCGTCATCGTAGCTGGTGTTGTCATTAAATTGTTAAATCGTATCCAGAAGCCGCTTCCAACAGTAATTTTAGCAGGAAATATACAAGCCGCCGACCTGTCATCACGACTCTGTCATGCTGTCAAATCTGTCAAATAAGACGTCGACTTGACGTAAATGAAGGATGTTTCCATTTACTAAGCATTTACTAAATTCGCAAGGAGGTAACTATAACACAATCGCGACTTCTTATAACTACTACTACAGCCTATTTGCGTTCCACTACTGGGCACAGGCCTCCTCTCATCGCGAGAGGGTTTGGGCTATAGTCCCCACGCGGGCCCAGTGCGGATTGGGGACTTCACACACCTCTTTGAATTAATTCGCAGATGCGTGCAGGTTTCCTGACGATGTTTTCCTACACCGAAAAGCACAGTGGTTAGTTCAAATTAAATTCTGTTCGTTTGTCCTTCCTTCACGTAAAAAAGACTAGACCGATTTGAATGAAATTTAGTGTGGAGGTAGTTTGAAACCCTGGGTATAATTAAGGATACTTTTTATCTCGATTTTCCCACGGAAACTGGTTTTTTACGGGTGTACATACATATATAGGATCCGACCGATCGGGTACGCAAATTCTAAGTCTTCTAAGTTGTGTCGTGCTGTACATATGTTAACCGCACACTCACCCTCTTGTTAGCGTCCAGTTCGATCTTGGCGTCGCCATTGCGGTGGTCGCCGACGACGTACTTGGCGTCCGCCATGTCCACGCGAGTCGTGATCTTGGCCTCGTCCTCTTTCTCCAGAAGCTTCTCCTCAGCCTCGTCTACCTTCTCCTTGGACTTGTGGAGACTGGCCTTGGACGAACGGAATTCGACTAGAAAAAAAGTTTAATGACCATTAGCTGTGAAGCTGTGAAGCCGTGGTAGGTAGCCTAGTGGTTTGATTTGACCTACCGCCTCTCATACAGAGGGTCGGGGCCCGGGGGTTCTAATCCGGCTCACACCACTGAAATTGTTTACCTGTGAAATTCAATTTGAGTTTATCACTGAGATTTTCGGCGAAGGAAAACATCGTAAGGAAACCTGCACGTATCTGCGAAGTAATTCAAGTCAAGGAGGTGTGAGAAGTCCCCAATCCGCTCTGAGCCCGCGTGGGAACTATCCCCCAAACCCTCTCTCGGGATGAGAGGAGGCCTGTGCCCAGCAGTGAGCCGTAAATAGGCTGTTGTGGTATGGTGACCATTAGCTGGGTCCTTAATGAGCGAGCACGCGTAATTTACGGTTGCCTATAATTATCTTCTATTCGTCACCATAGGTTATTTAGCAAAATATCTTATCCCGTAAACAAATACAGTATGCACGGTATTGAGTGAAAAGCTAATTTAAAAAAAATCTATCTTTACAGTAGTAAACTGATGCAATCGTAAACTCTTGTACCAAGAAAACCTAGTCATTCATTACCTTAAATCTTGAGTTTTTAAATCGTACACGAATGAATTTTTTTTCAGTTCTTGCTACCTGTTATATAGCACAGATGGAAGACAAAGCAATACTGAAATCGGATACGGTATTGTGCCATTGATTGATAGGTATGCGTTAATTTTTCAAGTCAACAGCATGTTATCGACATTGTAATGTAAAAACAGCTCTTTTTAACCAACTTCAAAAAAAGGAGGAGGTTCTCAATTCATCTGAATCTTTTTTTTATGTACCTACGTTCACCAAAAACAAAAAGTAAACGTGAACCGATTTCGATGATTCTTTTTTTGTTCGAAAGGTGGTACTTCCAAGTTGGTCCCATATTAATTTTGTTCAGTTCTGATGATGGGACCATGAGAAAATGAGGGAACTCCTCGAAATTTGCTAGCACTTAGATGATTTTCGTGTCAATTTCGAAGACTTCAGAGTTACTTATGTATGTACTTCTGTAGTACTGGTTGGAAACTGTAGCCGAAAAAAATTTTTAACCAAAAAACTTAAAACCGCCTTCAAACTTCGACAGACTGCGAAGTCGGTGTCAAGTGAACCGACCCATAGAAATGATAATCATATAGTGAACTTGACATTGACATCGCAGTCTGTCGAAGATTGAAGGCGGTTTTAATTTTTTTATTAAAAAAAATTACGCAGTCCAGGTGACATTCCAGAAAAGTCTAATTTGTACTCTGATATCAACAGCATTATCATGGCAACTGAAAGACGTCCACGCTGGAGACAAATCACCTCTATTCGCCACACCGTCACACGAAACCATCAAAATCCCTTGGTGATCATCGTGAAAAATATGAAGATGTAAAACCTTGTTAAAATAAAATATTTAATCTAAATACAGATATCTCGGCACCGAATTCTGTTTTATACCTTTCGGTGTCGAGACACTTGGTCCGTGGGGTCCTAAACCTCAAAGCTTCGATTTGATTTTTACAAAGAAATTTCAAAGAGTTTAGTCGACGTCACCAGGGACCGAAGAGCTGGCAGCTTTCTCGCTCAACGCTTGAGCATCGCCATACAACGGGGAAATGCTGCCAAGTATCTTCGGTACCATGCCGCGGGGGCCGTTTTTAGATTTCGTTAAATTTTTATGTATTTTTAAGTATTTTAGTAATTTTTTAGTAGTTTTAATACTTGTTTAGTATAGTTAAAATATAAAAAAGTAACTTGCGTTAGTTAACACTTGAGATAGGTATATCACTTAACTTACGAGTTAGATTCACGCTATTCTTGCCGTAAAGTCCTTGATATGTCAAAGTAATTATTGAAGTTAGAAACCACGTAGTATCACAGAAATGATACCTTATACAATAACAGTATAATAATATTAAACTGTACACCACAACCGTTTACAGTGACTACACACTCGATAATGAAAGAATATGTAAATTATAAAACGAACAAACCGAGTGGAAACGGTTAATCATACTACATATATCAACTAAGAGTCAAGAGGGAGGTACAGTCGGAATATTGAAGCGAACAAGGTGATCATAAATATCTCATCACGATATTCTTATTATCTCTTATTGTCAAGATGTTAGAGTGGATGTCAACAGCCGTTGTGGCCTAGTGGTTTGACCTACCGCCTCTCATGCAGAGGGTCGCGTGTTCAAATCCGGCTCGCACCTCTGAAATTATTAATGTGCGAAATTCAATTTGAATTTACCACTGAGCTTTTCGGTGAAGGGAAACATCGTGAGGAAACCTGCACGCCCTGCGAAGTAATTCAAAGATGTGTGTGAAGCCCCCAATCCGCACTGGGTCCGCGTGGGGACTATAGCCCAGCCTTGGGGACTATAGGCCTGTGCCCAGCAGTGGGACGCAAATAGGCTGTTGTAGTAGTAGTAGAGTGGATGTTACATATTTATGCCTGTAGTTTGATCGTAACTTACAATCATACATGTAGGTATACATTGTGCTCATAAATTAGGATCTTCCGATGAAACCAGCGGGATATAAAGTACCTCCTCGTAGGTATTGAATCGACTACTTCAGCCAATTTAGGGTTCAATTCTGTTATCCACACATTGTGATTATACTTCATTTGTCAATGGTTACATACTTATAACACGACTCAACTTAGAAGGCGCGCGGATTAAACAATTCTAAACTCTGCGTAAACGGCTTAAGCGCTTCACCGCGCGCCTTCTAAGTTGCGTTGTGCTGTATACATGGGAATTTAATTAGATATTGGCATACTATTCTATATTTATACTAGCTGACCCCGCGGACTTCGTACCGCCTTAGTTTTTTTTTGGGTTTCATACCATACAATAGCTTACGTCCTATTCTCAGACCTACTGAACATGCACTCCAAATTTCATAAGAATCGGTCGAGCCGTTTCGGAGGAGTTTGGTTACAAACACTGTGACACGAGAATTTTATATATTATAGATAGATGAAGAGCGAAGATCCTACAGCATGAATGCAATTTTATCAATGAAATGACAAAACTGTGACTTTATCTAATTCTATTCTAGAATGCGAACTAAATTACATACCGGAAAGTGAAACACATTAAGCCCCACTTGCACAAGCCGCTAACCTCGGGTTAGTCTCTTAACTCACGTCAAATTCATACAAATAAATCTGAGTTAAGCTGTTAACGGCTAAGTAAGCTCTCGTGCTTAACGATCTTGTTTTAAAAAGCGCATTCCTCCGGGCGCATATTCAAAAAGTTAAAAAGAATACGAGTACATTACCTGCCTGGTGTTTCTCGGTAATCCAACGTTTCGCGGCGGCGGGCACGTCTCGACAACCGGCGACTTTACGGTTTAATAGCTAACAATGATGAGAAGACTCAAGATACGACTAACAAGTGCTCTAGATTGAAAAACAGTCATGGTCTGCGTTCGATAATCGAGCGTAGCCGATGTGTGTTAATGAAGCAGTCATGCGATGTTTTCTGCGATGAAAGCACGGAACAATGTGTTCATTTCTGAAAAATTGGTAAATTCATTTCTGACGTGTAAAAGTGCCCATATGTGGCCAATTTGCTGAATAAATGATTGTTTGATTGATTGATAAGATTGGAAGGGAATTACTTTACAGGTGGGTGACAGAAATTATATTTTCAGCATATATACACAACTTAGAAGGCGCGCGGATTAAGCAATAACAGACTCTGCGGCAACGGCTTAAGCGCTTCGCCCCGCGCCTTCTAAGTTGTGTACTGCTCTACGTAAGTATTCACCCTCTATCTTAATATATTAAATAGGGATGACGACAGGGTGAAGAAATCGAAATTCTAATTAGTCCGTCAGTCAGGTAATAAAAAAATATTAGACACGTAATTTTTGTTTTATCAAATTAACAAAGAATGACTAAGTTAAAACGCATTAAAGTTCGAGAGTGGGGGCTAACTACGTCACCGTTAGGTATAAATCGTACCTAACCGTGACGTCACGCGACATTTCAACTCAATATATCTCCGTATAAGTTTGATTACGTGAAAAAAGAAAAAATACGTGTCTAATACTTTTCAATAATCTTCCTGATAGACTAAGGAAAAAAAGTTGTCGTCATCCCTATTCTCGTATCGCAGTGTTTGTAACCAAACTCTTCCGAAACGGCTCCACCGATTCTTATGTCATTTGGAGTGTTTGTTCAGTAGGTCTGAGAATAGGATGTAAGCTATTTTTTTTTTTTTAATTACAATGCGGTACGAAGTCCGCGGGGTCATCTAGTATCTATATAAATGGGTAATTCAACTTCCGTTACTTACGCACGTACCTACCTATATCTATCTTACTCTATCTACACTTCTACAATCTACAGCACACTGGGACGTATGGATACTGTATCTCATATCCTCGAAGTAATTTTGAACTATCAGAATCTATTTGCAGAATTTTCTAGGGTCCCCCGAAATCATTTTATCACACGAAAGGTTAACCACCTTAAGTTTAGTTTTGTTTTGTCTTGTGTTTAAACCTGGTATAGGTACATACTATAGCGAATTTGTACTTACTTACGCAAATACGGTACGCAAATTTATCCCGGATGGAGCAACAGAATGGTGAATGTTAAATATCCATTAATATTAATTTTGCTACTGTATCCAATAAGCATTTATGATAAGGGGATACAAAAGTTTAATGGGTACAGTCACCGTCAGGTATGTCTGAGTGAACATGGTGGTCATAAATATCTGAACACGACGTTAGAGTGCATGTTCAAATGTTTATGATCATCCTTGTTTGCCTGCCCCATATACCTGATGGCGACTGTACAAAACAAACTAATGGAATGTGTCTCAGATTATATGACCTTAGATTAGATGACCTTTAGGGGCTACAGTCCATAATGCTATTGAGACATCTAAAATATACAAAAATATATGTGGAGAAAGGAATGAACGGATGGGCACTTTTGGGCGGGAGTAAACTCAGGGTGGATAGTTGATTTAATTTTAAGTTTAATTTTGACGAAGCACGGTGTGAATGTAAATGTTGTAGAAAGGAATTATCTACCTAATTGGAATTGCAAATTTAAAAAATATACATCAAGATTTAAAAAATATTTTATTTCATGATTCAATGCGATTCACCTTAGTAAATACTATTTATAATTTAAAAATTCATTAAAAGTAATAAAAATGGATTGTATACATTGAAAATAAATTGGAAATTACATTTTTGTGTACAAATGTAAAGCTGGTTAAAAGCTATTTAAAATTTATTATTAAATTTATTTCCATTTCTGCTTAGCTTGCAAAGAACTGAGTTAAAACTAACTAGACTGGTTGAGTCTTTCTAAAAACTGCTCAAATAGTCTATTTCTCTCTTTCTGAATATTATTAGACTCTTCGACAATGTTTATTAACCTGTCAAGCTTTTCCTCTACAACTCTTTGCCTATCTCTAATTTCTATTGTAGCCTTCCTAAACTCCGCATTTCTTTTCCTAGTCAACCTCTTCTTGACTTCTTCACTCTGAGCGCTCGAGCTCTCACCATTCTCGTGGACTTCGGGCTCAAAATTGTTGGCTGCATTCATAGTTAGCAGAGCCTTAGCAACAGTGTCAGTTGTACTATCTTGTATTTTCTGCTGAATGTCCGGCTGATATTCCCCATTATCACTAAATATTGCTTCAAATACCTCAAAATAAGGCCACTTAACAGTGGCAATTCCATTCTTATTCTTCTTCTTCAGCAGCCGAATATAAGTCTGTTTCAAATTTCTGAACTTCTTATCACAACAATCGGGACCCTTACCCACTGCATTGGATATGTCAATCCAAACGCTCTTTTTCCTAATTTTGGGGTTTCTGAACTTTTCAACATTCTGTAAGTACATGTTTAGCAGGGTTTGGATACTGATGTGCTCCCAGTGGTCATCTCCGTCCTCTATTTCTGTGTCCAGTTCTTGGTTCAACATGATTGGGGTTAAACATCAGTTTGTCCTGTCATTTACTATACAACATGATAGCAGTCCAGTATTTTGTGTTCCTCATTCCTTTCTTGTGTTGTCAGGATGTTGCTTATTTAGGGCACAATTGAATCATGCGGTTGTTAAACACATAAGGAGGCTACCAACACCGGTAGAAACAATATTTCAAAGTTGTTGACAATGTGCATGCATCATTGTTTTCTCTGATGAGGTTGGATTTTAAAAATTTAATTCCAAATATTCTTAACAGTCACCATTCATTAACTTTTAAAATTTTCACTTAACATTTTTGGTTGGAATTAGGGAATTACCACAGGAAAACAATAATAAAATTGATCAATTATGAAACTTAACTGATGCATTGCATCAGTCAGCGAACTATCACAAAATGGCGCTGACTTGGCGGAAAAAAGCGCTTTATAATCCGACCAAATACGGTAACTGCCCTACTGACTCTCCATAATAATAGTAAACGCAATCATTTCACTTTGAATGTTTATAATTAAAGACTGGGCCGTAATAATTTCCTAATCACAAACTTTATTTAACAAATTAGAAGTATCATTTTAAGCACTTGAAAGTTAACTCAACTTTAACGTGACGTACGTTGAACCTATTTCATTTAGCCGTATTACCTAAAATAGCTAGCGAAAGTGACGTTTATTGGATCGACCTATCGTGACAATAGAATGATGAATGATAACAAGATTTGAACAAGATACAAAAGAATAATTAATAAAATTACCCATAATGAAGTTGGTGCACGTTGTAAATGGAATGAATAAATTTAATTATACGAGGGCAGTCGCTAAATCCTGACCTGATGATTTCTATTTTATTGACCAAAACCAAGAAAAATATACTATTTTAACAAATAGGCATAGAAATTGAAGATGACAAATAGGAGAAGTGCATAATTCTAAATATACCTGCATCCGAATCTGGTATAGGCTTATAAGAAGCGACGTGCTCGTCCTCCTTCACTTGCCCACCATCTATGGAGAGATGGTTTTTCCGCGGCTCAGACATGATGAATTTGGTACTTGCAAACCGGTTTCACAAAATTCCAAGAGTGAAAGCTTTCTCTGTCACCTCAATAACCACAAGTACTTGGAACAATTAATTATCTTTCGCCATTCGCCATGCACTTATCGACCATCTGTCTGAATGAATTCTGAACTGAAATGAACGAATTAATGAATGATGCAAAACTGAGTGAGCTAGGCAATGGAGCCAGCCAAGCATCAAGCATCCATGTTTGACCGCGCCCACATTTTATTTCGACTTCCATTTTTAAATCAATATTCTTCTTAGAAGAAGGCAAAAGACTCTTGATTATATTTAAATACAGAAGTACTTTATGAATTTAAGTAAATTCTGAACGCACCTTAACATCAGCTGATCGTAGCTGTCAAATGTGACACATTTATCATTCACTCTTTTATCAGTGCAACAAGTGATTACTTTTCTTGAATTTTATTTTATTAACCATTTACAATACCTTTATTACCGAACAACTTGCAGGCCTGTGGCCCTTACTTTGATATTGGCGAAGTGTCCAAGACAGAAGCCATTAATTTATATAGAATAGAATAGATTACTTTTCTTTTTATATTTTTTTATTCAAGCGATATATTTATTTTCGTTTTGTAAATATCTCATGTTGAATTCCCTGTACTCCCTATCATTTAATTAACCCGTTTATCATTTCTTTGTCCCAGTCTTCTGCTTACATGCTTGTAAAGAACGTCGCAAGTGACTTTGTATCAACCGATTGAAATGTGTTCCTTGCCACCTCCGCCTCCACCGCTGCCTCCGCAGCCGCCGGCGCTGACGAGGGTCTCCCCGGAGCTGCCTTGTTACGCTGACAGCAATCCCACTCCAAAATACCCAGAGACTTGCGAATGGGCCTCCGAAAACCCTGACTTATGGGAGGCTTGTTCTAAAAATAGTATTTGCCTTCAAAATTCACCTTTCAAGTACTTTTATAAATCATTTGAATCGATATTACAAGTCGGGCCTACTTGTGGTTTAGCAGCTCTCTCAATGTTAGTTAGAAATAAAGTGACTGCTAGTGAAATGTTAGAAATTGCTAAAATGGAAGGTTATAGTAATAATGGAGAGATGTTGAGCTGCAAGGACATGGTCAAACTGGCTGAAAAGGTGTTCGCTCTTGCTGAGTCGGATGCCCATTGTAGTCTAGCAAATGGGAGGCTATACAGTCATGACACTATAGAGAAACTGCTGGATGGTGCAGTATTGTTAGTTCCGTATCCTTTTCTATAATTTATTCCATAAATTAGTAACTGTTGGAAAAAAATGGTGTTAAAGAACAGACATTTTAGTTAAGAGGTTAAAGGTATTTAAATGGCCAGAAAGTATCATTATAAAAAAACTGTGGTCAAAAAACCACAATCTTTTATTCTGTTTATTCGGGATTATTTCTGTAATTCTTTATTTTATTTATTCATCACAGAATTATTCAAAAAATGAATCATAGCCTTTAAAAATATTAGACCCCTACTAACTAAATAACCCTAGAGATGGACACAGTAGCAGAGGGTGCAAAACAAAGAGATGGGAGGATGACCTAAAGGTGACCTTGGGGCCCCTCTGGACAAGAGTGACAGCAGATAGAGGACACTGGATGGAGCTGGAGGAGGCCTTTGCTCAAAGGCACACCATACTACTAGACATACTATAGTAAATAGAAATAATATTAAAAGAAAGAAGTTCGGTCTGGAGCCTTTATTATTATTTTGTTTTTTAACTTTTTTTCTCTCTCTGGAGAGGTGTTTGTGGCACAGGCCTAGTTAGTGGTTGCTTATACAGGTATTGATAAGTTTCCTTATGATTCTTATTACCATGCGTAAATAAAGCTGTCTAATAATGAATATAGGTCTTGTTGTAACTGATATTAAACTTGTTACACTTTCCTTAATTAAAAATCAGTTATGATGCAGATGCCAATCACTCTCCTTGTCTGCGGAACGGAAACAAAGCCCACTGGTGCCTCGTCAGCGGAGTTATCGTGATCAACAACCCTGGGAACTCCTTGGATTCAATTACTGATAATGTCTATGTCCTTTGTAGGCATGGCAAGTCTAGATATTTAGCTGCTTGGAGGTTAAATGAATTGTATAACAGTAACAAGAATTTGTGGGAGTTTATTCCACCAAAGGGAAAAGATAACTTGATGTATATCTTACCAGAAGGTGGACTTGGGGGTTACAATGGCCTTCGGGACCAATTTGTGATATTCAATGGCCTCTAGTACTGTTATTTAGTATTAAGGGTTAAATGAGTTCATGTTATTGTTTTTTTTTTCATTAAATCACTAGTCGTAAATGTTATGTATTTACAGTTATTTTACTAGTAGTTTTATATCATTATTTATTATTACATTATGCTGCGAAATAAAAGAAAGTTATGTTTTAATGCAAAATTTTATTTGTACAATAAATACAAACCATACTTGCAAATTATGATAAAATAATATATCTCATCACTTTAGGTACTTAAAAATATTTAATGAAATCATAAACATGTAAGTCAATGAATGAACTAAAATCTGCCCTGGGAAGTATTCAATACAAGTTATTGCACTGACAGTTGTTTTTCATTAATTTCATAAAATAATAAACTCATTTTGTGGTTAACCAACATATAGTATCTTTGTACTAATTTATTACACTTAAAATAACATGACATACTATTCAAGAAATTCATAATTTCAATCAGCCATTCATATGGTCTTGGACAGGACCATTTGTGATGATCTAACATTACATTGAACAATAGTGTACCATTTATTTCATATATATAAACCAAATTTTATGACAATTTGAAATAATATAATGCCAATATGTTGGTAGTTATGAGATCAAATTATAAAAATTACAATTAATTAATTAATTGTAAATTATAAGCATTACTTAATATTATACGGTTATAATTGATTATGGAACATTGTAGCTCGAGAGATCCAGACATGGACATTAACACAGACCGTGATCACTAAGATAGATATGGCGATCATCATATCTAATTATGCATTGATGACCATGTTTGGCACCCTGTAAAATTATTGGCTAGGCCTCTAAATATGATGAAACTAAATAATAATTGAGCTCCTTTTTGTTTTAATTGCCAGCAAGTATTTAATGGCACCATTTTGTTCGATTACTAAGCTAACATATTTTGTGTGCTGCCAACTCCTACGTAGCACTAACACGTAGTTATCGCGATACATCAAACAGCTACAGCGGACAGTCACTATATTAAGTTTTTATAAACATTACCAATACACAGATGGATGGTTTAAATTCGATTTAAAGATTTCTACGAAGTCAAATGTCTAATGAACAATTACAGGTATCGAAATTAATTCAATGACCGTGTCAGCATTTTCGAGACGGCAATTAATGACAAAATTAAATAAAAAAAAAGATATGGTAAAACGCAGACGTCGCGTCAATAATATCTGACCAGTGTGCCTGCATCAGTTTCAGTATCGCTAACATATAAGTTCAATCGCATTTAATACAAAAAGTCGCACAATTCGCGGCGAACGAGACTAGCATGTATCTTTTAAATAGTAATATTATTTATTGTATCGAGTTACTGATTATTATAATTATGTAGAAATACAGATAAAATTGATAACATGGGTTATTAAGAAATTCTAACGTCCTAATTCCTTTACTCATCACATACATGTCTAACTTTTTTGTAGTTGAGACTTTGGAATCTATAGAGCGTACGCCCTACCTATAGGCTCGGCTGAATATTGTCGGGAGTAAGCTTTAATAAAAATCTGTTGAAGTGTAATTATGATTGATGTCATCTTATAGATATGATGAGCCTTTATTCAGCTCGTAGATTACATACAGTTATTTGAATTCCATATCATCAACGTGAGAACTGAATCGTCGTATGTCAACTGGTGGCTCCGTAGTTTATTTTTGAAAACACTAATAACCCATTTGTCTTAATATTTAGGCATACTGCCTATTCGTCAGAGTTGCCTGGAGCGGAGCCGCCAGCACACTGACTGTCATATTATTGTCACTACTACTTGAACATACAAACAATCATTGTCACCTATTGATAAATCTATACACGTTAGTATATTTGTGTGATATTCTGCAAGCAACGTATATTTTTGTCGATTTAAGGATATGACTCTATTACTGTATATTTAGATTGAAGGTACACCGGGATATTTGCTAAACCTCCGGAATATAAAATAGCGTTCAAATATGCGGTTCTTACCAGAAAAAATGTAGAGGAAACAGGGGCTATATTCGAAGTCTTAAATAGATATCTCCCTGTTCCCTATAGGATCGCTCACGTGTCAAGTTGAACTTTAAATCTAACTGCTTAAAGTTCACGCGACGCGTGAGCGATCCTATACGGAACAGGGAGATCCCTATTTAAGACTTCGAATATAGCCCCAGTACTGCTAAACAAGCTATATTTTGAGTTTAAGACAAAATATGACTTTTTTATTACCAGTCCGCGATATTTGAATAATGTTGTTACTCCACACTATGGAGGATTCTCCTAGAATTTAAATATTCTAGTCATTGAAGAAGAATGTTTTTATCTGCATAAGCCACCTTACATGAACAGACTACAACAATTACTTAGAAGAAGCGTACTATACACGCGAAACTATGGTCGATTATATTTGTTAGTCTACGGTTACACTCTCAATATTTTATCAATGCATTCCACCAGTCCGATCAGACTGACGAAATCCAGATCGTGTAACCCACTGATCAATAGACTGACGGCCCGGACTGATCATTTGAAAAGTTACCTTAAGGCAAGGCCGCAGGACATTAATTAATTCGCACACGGCTTTCCCATCAATCGAGACTGATCTCGATCGATGAAACACTGATCGTGTAACCGTAGACACACAGATCAAAAATGCCTACCAAATATTTCATATTCCCATTGATATTGAAATATTTCTAGCATGCATTATTTACGTTATATGTAACAAGTTCTAGAGATTTTCTACTATCTAAAGTCCCGCGCCTTCACATTTCATAACGCTTCAATTTCTTTCATTATTTATAAAGCACGACCTACATAGCATAATTGATGGCTCTCTCTCTCAGCAAGCACACATGTGTTGAGAGTGTTGGTGGTGCTTTTTAAATACATTGAAGCGTTTTGAAATGTGAAGACGCGGGACTTTAGATAGTAGAAGATCTCTACACAGTTTATAGTATATATTATAATCGTTTTCCCTAAGTATTAAGGAAATATCTTACACGTATAAGTATAGTTTAATTAGTATGGGTGAAGTTGATTTCGATTTCAATTTGTTAATTATTTGGCACTACATTCGTATTATACAAAATGATTGATTGTACCATTTTCAAGCGAATAAATGAAATATTTGGATGGTATTTTTGAAACTGGCCTAAGAGTAATAGTCTGCGAGAAAAACTTTCGTCGTTTCAAGACAAAAATGAACTTTTTTATGATAGAAGATGAAACAGTTTTACAATTATAACGAATTTTCTTTTCCTCTGTACTCGTTATTACTTCCGTAATAAACTATAGGTAACTACCTATGTACATAACCGCTGGTGTAACGAATCGAATACAACCTATCTTATTCTGGATCTTATACTGAAGTCTAGTAAAGAAAAAACAGGAATAAGAGAGTATTGAGCCAGCTCAACCCTTTAGAGTATTTGCGTCCTTGAGTCAAAACATATACATATATTACAACTGCACTGACGACGAAGTGTATGAATGGTTTTATACTCTAGTTAATTAGTCTAAACGTGGCCTTCTGCGTACAGCAGCATCGAAGGGCACTAGGCTATGCCATAGAGAAATGATACAAGAAGAGTGGCAGTCTATACTGTAGTGCGTGCTCCGAAACCCGGGTTAACACTAGATCGACATCTAGCGTCCAGTGGCTGAACCCCGATTACCCGACTGTTTAGCAATTGCTGCCGCTATTGAAGCTAGATGGCGAGCCGAACGCAAAGCATATTTTATTGCTTAGCAGTTTACAACTTACAACCCGAAGTCTGTGTGTAATAAGAGGTCTGCAAAAAAGAGTTCTAGTTATAATATTAGTTGTTAATTGTTTAGAAATACACTTTGCATTCGGCTCGCCATCTAGCTTCAAGTAGCGGGGTAGCAACTGCTAAACGGTCGGTTAATCGGGGTTCAGCCACTGGACTCTAGATGTCGATCTAGTGCTAACCCGCGTTTCGGAGCACGCACTACAGAATAGACTCTGCCACTCTTCTTGTATCATTTCTCTATGGCTATACATACAGGCTACACACGGCCGTACGCGAGTTGCGTACACTGCTACACTACAGACATTTAACCTATGATATCATTCGACAGTCGTTGACACGGCCACCCGTCCCCTTGGGGTTTTCTCCGCCTAAAACTAATCTAGCCGTTACACCAACTAAATAATCACCGAATTGGCTCGGAATACATTTTACGGAGGGAAAAACTTCAAGGAAACCGAGCTACTTCATATAATGCGATAACAGGCTTTTAAAATATTTACGACGAATCTTAAATTACGATCGGAGTGGGTACACGGAAGATACAGCTGTTCTAGTCATCTATTATCATTTAAAAAACCTACGCGTATATCGGTACAAAAGTTTAAAAAAAGTCCGCAATTTAGGTGCTTACAAAAACGACACAGAATAATGACTCACCGTCGCCTTTCCGTTACAAAAAAAACTGCATTTACGCATCACAGATAATAAAGTAACGCACGTAGCACGAACCTACATTGATATGTGCCGACAGAATACTCCAAAAATTCGGTTTCAGCTCAGCTACACCGCTCATTACCCTAACTAACATACTTGGAAATGTCACGAACCGTCATCAACTCGATAAATATTGAGTACACGCATATCTAATTATTGTAACATTAAATACTAATAACTACGAATGACTATGGATGAATAGTTGGGAGCGTTCATTATGTAACTTGAATCGAGGTCGAAGCAAGCATGTCTTATAACTTAACTATTCAAGCTACACAACAAAAGCGCGCTAATAAAATCATGGCAGCTCGATCGCGTATTATACTGACTGCTCTAATACTAGACGTCGTCACCTGGAGCACCGAGAGCCTCTATTGGATTGGCAACGTTGGGTTTCGCGAAGACCTGAGAACAAAAAAGGATCCATTAAAAAAATCACCGTACACCTTACATACATACATACATAATATCACGCCTTTTTCCCATAGGGGTAGGCAGAGACCACTTCCTTCCATTTGCACTCTTGCATACTTCTCTCGCTTCTTCAACTTTCATCCCGTTCCGCATACATGCTCGTCGGTTTAGAGTACACCGTATACACCTTGGGGATTAAATGCAATTACTACGACTACTACAGCCTATTTGCGTCCCACTGCTGGGCACAGGCCTCTTCTCATCACGAAAGGGTTTGGGCTTTAGTCCCCACGCGGGCCCAGTGCGGATTGGGGACTTCACAGACATCTTTGAATTACTTCGCAGAAGCGTGAAGGTTTCCTCGCGATATTTCCTTCACCGAAATGCTCAGTGGTAAATTCAAATTGAATTTCGCACATAAGTAAGCTTAGGGGTGCGAGCCGGAATCGAACCCCCGACCCTCTGCACGAGAGGCGGTAGGTCGAACCACTAGGCCACCACGGCTTTTTAAATGCAATATGATCTGAAAATTCAGTTGGGTATGGGCGGCATTTCAGAAAATGCGCTAGGTGTTTTCGTCGTCAATTTCGCAGAGCCTGAAGACAACCAGGTGCTGTACCTCAGTTTATGGAGGATTGAAGTCAAGGAGCGCAATCTTTATAGTTCCAAAGGTGGACACCAAATCGGGTAGGTTGGGGGCGCTGCGGTCGCCACTCCAGTCAAGCCACCAGGCGGATGGTCTACAGTAGCGCCTTCAGATGGCGCTGCTGAGGCGAAAACGCAGCGAAAACGGTTGTGAGGAGAGTGTGTTTTGTTTTGTCGCTTATCAAATCCGCTGGACACGTTTCAACTGTTTCGCCATATAAGATTGCGCTCCTTACCAAGACACATTCCACACTCCATACCTCAGGTGTCGAGTGGGGCCGGCGGGGGCGAGCGAGGGCAGTGGGCGAGTCCCGCGCCGGCCCTAGGGCTCCGCGGGCGCGAGCGGGGCGCCGCACGTGGCCACCGGGAACGTCTTCACGTGCGTCTGCCACTGCGTCGACAGTTGGAAGAACTTCACGCCGTTCCATTCTGTGCCATCGATGAATACTGCAATCGAAGTATTTACTCGTTAGCTGTCGCCATCATTGGATATGGCTTGTTGCAATTCAAGATATGAAATACACACAGGGCTTTGCATCAAACTTAATTCAGCGGTTTCATGAACATAGAAACATTAAAATTCAAATATTAGGATGGCTGACTATGAACGCAATAACTTTTATTGAAAGACTGAGTAACCGGTTACAAGCCCTGATCGCGAGGAAACCTGCACGTGCACGCATCTGCGAAGTAATTCAAAGATGTGTGTGTAGTCCCCACCGTACTGGGCCCTCGTGGGCACTACAACCAAAACCCTTTCGTGATGAGAGGAAGTCTGTGCCCAGCAATGGGCCGTAAATAGGGCTTTGTGGTAGCAGCGTGTATATATAAAGTTCCATTCTGTGCTGTCGATGTATACTGCAATCAAAGTATTTACTCTTTAGCGGTTTGAACGATGTCTTAAGAGGTTTGCGCTCCAATTAGAAGGATTGTTATTTGTAGCTCACATTCTTCTGGAATGTTCCGGAGTGGCAACCTACCGGGCAACACACCTCGGTAACCCGAGGTCACTCCAGGAAGTCGGCGGCAACATCAAGGGTCTGCTAGGCTTCCTTCAGGAGCTGGGATGGCAGGAATAACACCGCCATCCCGAATCACGCAAAATAGTCGCAATTGAGTCGTCGAGTTGCGGAAAACTAGCCCGCGCAAACCTATACCCTTACCTACTACTACTACAGCCAATTTGCGCCCCACTGCTGGGCACAGGCCTCCTCTCATCACCTATACCTTGTACTTGTAGCATGGCCTGTGGCAGTGTGGGACGGTACCTTTGAGCGGCAGGTGTGAACCCTTGACGGAGCAGATGAGTCGCGCCACTCCGTCCACGGTCTGCGCTCGTCCCGGTTCCGCCTCACCCGTCTTCTCCTTTTTCTTTCCAAGTCGCATTACTGGAAAGTACCAACAAATTGTAAGTATTTTGGAACAACATTTTAATCAAATCCCTACTGCGTACAAACAAACTTATGGTATAACTATGCTATGTATACCCAGTGTCACTAAATCCATCTAGCCGAGAGTCCCAAAGAAATACTACATAATAAGTGCCATCTGCGTTTCTACAATCGTATTAATTAGATACATTATTGGAAAATGTCTATATTTTCCGAATCTTCTCATTTCATTTTGGATGCATTGTACTTCTGTATTGTACAAATGGGCGTATGGTCTAAAAATTAGCGAGACCAACGATATAGGTTCCAGTATCTTCTATATATACACGGTGGGTCAGAAAATATGGCAAATAATTAACCCTCAGTATCGGCTATCGATTCTAAGTATATTGTATAGGTCTTTAATTTTTTTTGAGTAGGTAAAAAAAAATTGTATATGGGATTGGTTGTGTGAGCGACGCTTGAATCCTATACAAAATATATTTTTTTACCAACTCAAAAAAAAAAACCTATACAATATGCTTAGAATCGATAGCCGATACTGGGGGTTAATTATTTGCCATATTTTCTGACCCAGCATGTATAAAAATCAATTGCTGTTCGTTTGTCTCGCTAGAACTCGAGAACGGCTGGGCCGATTTAGCTCATTCTTTTTTTGTTTTATTCCCTGTGGTTCAGGTAAGGTTTAAAAAAAACGGGAATCGTGAACGCGAAAAAAAATTGTATGGGAATCCGTGGTGAACGAAGTTCGCCGTGCCAACTAATTGGATATAAATTATAAGGAATAGAATTGACAATGTAAACTGACTCTTCTGCTTCTTCTCCTTGGTGAGGTAGGTGATGCAGAGGTGCGCGTTCTGCCGCGTGACGTGCAGCGCTCGGAACGATGCCTTCACCGTCACCTTGCCGTCCGCGCCCTCGGCCTGCCGCCCTGGTACCTGCGGGAACAAATAGATCAATTAATTAAAAATAAATGTTGAGATCTTAAATAACTAGCTGAACCCGAGGACTTCGTACCGCCTTAGAATGAAAAAAAAAATAACTTACGTCCTATTCTCAGACTTACTGAACATACACACCAAATTTTATAAAAATCGGTCGAGCCGTTTCGGAGGAGTTTGGTTACAAACACTGTGACACGAGAATTTTATATATTTGAAGATAAATGTTGTCGAGTAAAATTTTATTCAGTTAAAAAAACGCAAGTTTCTAATTATCCGTAATCAAAACGTAAGATTTTAATGTACTGGCCGTAGGTACGAGATACGACTGGGCATCGACATGGATCTTGAGCGGTGACCTTCGATGCGCAGAAGTTGAAATTAGGCAGAAGGGCGCGGGACGCAGCGGGCGCTGTGCCGTGAACGCACGCTAATTGGCGCTTCAGTCGTAAAGGGGATCCTCTACTTTCACTCACCGCTCAAGATCCGTACTGGGGCCTGTATTCCGTGTCGTACTGTAGCCGTGTGTGTCCGGCCG
>OZ020288.1:9818966-9940969 GCA_963971205.1 Aethes cnicana
GGCGAGCTGTCGGTAGTACCTTGTAAAGATCACGGGAACGCAGTGGATGCGATAGACCGGTCTGAGTGGCACGCCTTCGAGGAAGCCTATGTCCAGCAGTGGACGTCTTTCGACTGAAATGATAATGATGATGACGAGAACAAGACTTGAAAAACATAACACACTAGACACCGTGCTATATTATGGTTTTGATCACATTGTACCGAAGTAAGATAAGCGTTCGAGTGACCAAAGCTTTGTCCCGAGATTCAATACTTGTTGCATAGCATCGTTAATATCACAAAGTTCGGCTTCCAAAAGTTTTGTCCTTAGCACACGGCGGACACGGCCTATAAAAGCACGATTTCGAACACAAATCGAATGAAGTGCCAATGTTTGCGTGCGAGGACGTCTGTGGGCGTGCGAGGATGTACACTTGTAAATGTGTGTGTACCAGTACGCGGGCCAATGATTCACTCTCCATCTCCGATATGTATATAGAATCATTCGGGTGATTCCGTGGCCATTCTGTATGTAGTACTATTTTAAATATTCTGTGCCCTTACCTCGAGCGCAGTGGGGCTCTGCACGGGCAGCTCGTGCGCCGAGAGCGGGCGCTCGGCGCAGGACAGCGAGTTCTTCTTGCGCGCCGCGCCGCCCGGCGTCAGGTTGCCGCCGCTCGTCGCGCTGCGGAACAGCCGGGAGCGCTTGTCCTCCTGGGCCGAGAAGGGAACGCTCGATTAGGCGGGGTCCACACCGGACAACCAATAGGGGTCAAGTAAAAATTTTTACTAACTCGAAAAATATATGGGATTGATGGTGTGAGCGATACCTGAATCCCATACCATTAATATTTTGTTGGTACATTTTCATATCACGGGTTCACGGGGACCATTAAGCATTCATGGGTCCAAAGCCATCATGAAGAGGCTATATTTATTTATTTATTTATTTTTGATTTTTGTATATACGAGTATACTCATTTTGGGGTGTACAATATTTACTTACTATTTTTTTTAACAACTCGAACAAAAATATAGAACCTAAAAAACATGCTTAGAATCGATAGCTGATTCTGTGAGTAAAATATCGTCACGTTTTTCTTGACCCCGTATATGGGACTAGCTGGCCCTGGTGGCCGGAATACCCACTAAAAACCCAACAATTCTCCTCCGCACTGACCGCGCGAGGACCACGTTGCCTCAATCTACCGCAGCCCCCGCAGGCCCCGAATAAAGGGTCCCCTTTATTCGGGGCCTCCTCTGAGACACTTTAAGAGTCTTTAGCCTACCTTGAGGTCGTTGGGCGGCGAGCTGGACACGGAGGCGCCGGAGACTGGCGCCTCGGCCGTGACGTCACCATCGCTGTTCCCTTCACTGCCGCGCTCGTCGCCCGCCGAGCTCCGCAGCTGTTCCGACTCTATACCGATCATAGGAATTAGTTTTTTCGAATTAGCGAGGCCCACTTGCGCCACTAATAATGAACATTAGGAGAGGCTAAAACGAGGTTTGCGGCTTGGTGCAAGGACCCTTAAAGAAATTAAATTGGAACCCACTCATGCCAGCAGGTTAACAGTGCAAGTTAGTGAGCTTGGTAAGTTAAAGGTCTGAATTAGTAATGCTAACTTCTAACTAGGTAACTTCTGAATTGAAACGGACTGACAAAACCATTTCACTTTTTTACATACAATATACAATAATTGTCCATTTCAATTTGGCTAGTTCGAACAGATCTGTTAATGAGTGGGAGTCATAAGACTTTTAAGACAATTTTTATTCAAATCAAAGAAGTTGAAATTCACGTCACTGTAACATAGTACAAGATCAATAATAGGTAAGGATTAAAAAGTAAAGCGTTAATACAAGTTTTAAGAAACAACCCAAATATGCATCAGAAAACATGCTCGTGCTGTAAAAACAATCCAAATCGGATCCGGAACTGACATTCTGTCCCGAATTCAAGTTGGCGTGAAAATAGAAGCAGAATGAGTAGAGTGAGGAAGAAAATAAAAATATAAAAAGCTTACTAATGCTCGAATTAAATGATAGAAGATTTAATTTTTTTACGTTGATTATTAGGAAACCAGAGTTTATTTTTTTTGTATTCATTGGTGCAATCGGACCATTTGCAGCATCCAGCATACAATATTAATTCAAACTCTATCTTATGAGATAGAGCTTTTCAGAAACTTTTATAAAATCCTCTTAATATTAATTTTATAAAAGATTTATAAATTTGTTGGTTGGGGTGAAGTATGGGAAGTTATTTTTTTTCATCTCTGGGTTGTTGATTGCTGCAAGTGATCCAATGAGGGCCATCCCGATTCCCGTATGATTTTGCCGCTAGAGGGGCGTGTGTCGCGTGAGACCTGCATTGAAAATTTAGCGGATAATACGGCATAAAGTGTTGCCACTGAGGCCTCCGAAACTTCAAATGTCACACTACATTGTTGTAGTAATATGGAGTGTTGAATGTGTCTTGGTAAGGAGCGCAATAATATATGGCGAAACAGTTGAAAACGTGCCCAGCGGATTTGATAAGCAACAGAACAAAACACACTCTCCTCACAACCGTTTTCGCTGCGTTTTCGCCTCAGCAGCGCCATCTGAAGGCGCTACTGCAGACTATCCGCCTAGATGGCTTGACACTTGTGGCGACCGCAGCGCCCCCAACCTATCCGATTCGGTGTCCACTTTTGGAACTATAAAGATTGCGCTCCTTTACTTCAACCCTCCATAGTAACAAACTTTGATATTGACAGTCACACGACAGTGGCGTCAACTAGCGAGCAGGAATAGGGTGGCCGTCATGGAATTGTTGGAATAGCCAGTCGATTTATAAGTCCAGAGCCTCCACCGGTAGTCGTATTACCTGCGACCGGGACGGAGGCGAGGCGCTCGCGAGCGGCGGTCAGCTGCGCGGTGCAGGCGAGGCTCGCGTGCCGGCCCACTGCATGCGAGACGTGCGCGTGAGATGGAGGTGGATGCGGTTTGAACGTATTAAGTGAATGGTTGAGTCCTTTCGGTCTTTTGATGTCCAGTGTTGTTACGGCCCGTATTAATAGAGAGATCTTAAGTAGGCGATCTTGAATCGGCATTTTGGAAGACTCCGCACGAACAGCGGCAAAGGCGAGCGCCTTTTTAAAATGCTGAATTCCCATTAAGTTAGATTTTACGTGTCGTGACCCGAGCATTGACGTTTGCCAAAAAATTAACTGGAAATCGAAATATAACTAGAGATCAATCTAAGCATAAGGACTCGGAAGTTTCAAGTGTATGCAAACGGCAGACAATATAGTCTGTTTATCTCAGGTATTCAATGACATGTATGTTGCCTTCATAAAATTAGAAAGATCTTCTTTTCAATACTTAATCTGTCATGTGATGTGAACATATTAGTATGGATACCGTGCTGTACGCATCATATCTGTTAATCCATCTCACACACACATGCTAAAATCACTATGCACACAGCGTTACATAACAAAAAAAAACATGTTGTAAACATATATACTTATGTAGTATGTTTATGTATGAATGCTCTATATTGCACTATCATTGCAAATCAAAAGGTACTTAAGCCGCAAAACATTGCACGGTCATGTGTGCCATTCATGAATACTTAGTCGATGTTACTTTGCATTTTGCTTAAGAAAATACACTGCCAATCGTGAATGATGCCCTTACTCAAATTCAAAACACACAGGCTGTAAGCTTACGCCAAAAAACAAAATTATATAACACAGTTACCACTTGATTTTTGGGCATTTTCATGAAAAGCAATGAGCATTTTAAGCTACACTCCCATTAAAAAAAAAACTTATTTTTTTACTGCTCTGCGAACACGCTTTAATAGAGAATAAAGAGCGTCATTCATTAAGACTTAATGAGAACCTCAAAGCGAGATGACATTGATGCGAAAATTCCAGTTTATCAGATTTCGGTGTAAAATCGACATTTCAGTGTCCATACAGTAAGAAAACCGAGCAAGTAAAAATGGTGAGGTGACAGATTGCCTTCCAAAAATTTACATTTCAATAACTTCACAAAAGTTGTCATCCGAAATGTCACCTTTGATGTAGGTAAATGTTGAGATTAGTCATCTTCGCATCTATAAGACTGCGTTTCCACCAGAGACCGTTTTACCTATCCTCAGGTAAATGAAGTGTTTCTATTGGTTCATGACGAACACATCCCTTGCAACGCCTTCTCGCACATCTCTGGTGGAAACGCAGCCTTACAAACTCGCTACAATCTAGAATCACGATTGGTCAACGATAAAAGCCTACGTGTCACCTACCGTTGGAGTGCCTGTGGTGCTCCTGGTTGGCCAGGCTCCGAGAGCTGCTGAAGAAGGGCCGGATCGAGGGTTTGGGCGTGGAGCCGATGCTGATGGTGTCCATCTGGTCGGGCCCAGAGTCCTCGCCCTCGCCGCAGGACAGTGATTCCAGTTCCTGAAGTAAGGTTGGAGATAGGAGCGTCGAGTCGCGGTCAAACGAAGTAGCAGTTTTAGTTTCGCATAGCAGTTACAACTTGACCAAATTGGAGAGCAATTTCTATAGATATTTTATTTTTGGTGACACGACATCCGTTTCGGAGCTGTCTTTGCCTGCGATGATACTATTGAGTACATAAATACTTTTCCCAAGAGTTCAAGCTACATGGACTTGGATTTTAGTTTTAAGTTTAAAATCGAATTAAAACCTTACTATACACATAGAAAATAAAAGTTAAGTAAGTAACAAAACAAAGATACAGAGCTACTTTAAAATTAGATACATAATAATATCAACTTTATTAGACAATAAAGTAATTTTAATGTCAAATTGTCAACGAATAATATTTGCCAGAATCGTCATACTACTAAAGTATTTTCAACTAACTTAAGGGTTAATGACGAGGATATTACCTGGAACAGTTCATCGATATCCCTCTGGGCGTGATGCGTGTCCCGCGCCGCGCCTCGCTCCCCCATGTCTTCGGGAACGCGGAACCGCCGCAACAGAGCCGCGAACTTCTGCTTCAAGTTGCGTTGCTGTAACACGTAAGGGACATAGCTTGAAACATCGTTTTGTAGCTCACTGTATATTGTTCAAACTGTGAATTACTGCTTAGGTTGCGTTGATGTAACACGTAAGGGACGTAGCTTGAAACATCGTTTTGTAGATCACTGTCTATTGTTCAAACTGTGAGTTTCTGCTTAGGTTGCGTTGCTGTAACACATAAGGGACATAGCTTGTAACGTCGTTTTGTAGCTCAATGTATATTGTTCAAACTGTGAATTACTGCTTAGGTTGCGTTGCTGTAACACGTAAGGGACTTAGCTTGTAACATCTTTTTGTAGATCACTGTCTATTGTTCAAACTGTGAGTTTCTGCTTAGGTTGTGTTGCTGTGTTGCAGCAACACAACCAAATAAGGGATATAACTTGTATTTAACACCTTCACGGTTTATGCAAAATACAAAGTGTGAACTTCTGGTTTCTTCTCCACCTTGTTATTCTCTTCTTCTGGTTTAAAACATTTAAAAATAAAAACCACCCGAAGTGAATGTAAACGCAGCCATTCACTGACATGCTATTACATAACTTATTTTAGTAACAACAAATATTATCAGCCGTTAGGAAAAATTTTACAAGATTCCAACAGGTAAGGATTAGTCATCCAAATTTTGGGATATTTTTTATTCAAATATTCTTAAGCACAACAATGTAGAGTTATCTGATTTAGTTACATTACAACTGCGCAAAATAATCGCTATTATTAGTTTTCAAACACAGTCGAATGGTCACCATGCAAATGTCAGACACACAAGAACACTCCAACACACTTTTAAATTAAAATCTAAACGGAAATATCGTTTTTACCTCCATGGTCCGTGTGCAACTGCTATTTTAAACCGGTAACTCGTTATCTAATCTAATAGATAAGCTACTGCTGGGAAAACATTACAGGTGTGACGTCACAATGCACACTGCCTTGACATTCAAATTTTATTTATAACTGTGACATGTGAGAACAATTTTATAGTGATCTAGCCATGGTTTACAGTAAATGGTGGTACGCAGAAATAAAGTACTGACATTGATAGTTTTAAAAAATACTCTAATCAAATCTAATTCGAAATACAAACTTCCTTACTGCCAAACAACAAAAACTACCACTGCAATACAAGCACAGCTAACTAAACAAATACATGCGACTGAAACTATAAAGGAAATCCGATCCGAATATTACGAATAGACACAATCATCAGATCATCACATTTCATACAAATGCTAGTTCAATAAACTTGAAACATCAAAAATATATGGTAAGGTAAACACACTTAAAGTTCAATAGTAATATGTCACTGGAGCTGCTACCTTACTGTCGTGCAGGCATAAAAAGATGTGTATAGTTTTTGTAACGTATCTATAGCACGACACAACTTGGAAGGCGCGCGGCGAAGCACTTAAGCCGTTGACGCAGAGTCTATTATTGCTTAATCCATGCGCCCTCTAAGTTGCGTAAACCTGTACAATGTTGATGATTGCCTCTATTCCCATAGCTTCAAAGCCCAAACTCGCGCTCACCGCGAGCTTTCCGCGGCTGCCCTTGCGCTTGGCCGTGGCGTTTTCCAGCTCACTGTCGCTGTCCCTGTCGTTGGCCTTGGACCGCATATAGCTTTGTCTCTGTCGCTCGCGCTCCATGTAGCGCATGTCTTGTGAGCGCGACAACTGCGTGCAAGCAACGGCTAAAGCTAAGCGACAATATGCTTCATTTTGAGGTGAGACTACCTCAAAATGAAGCATAAGCAGCAATACAATGGCGCCGGTATTAAGATATTCGTGGAATCAAATTTATTAACAAATATGCATGCAATTAAATAACTTTCAGGTATATTACACGCCTTTGCAAGCCTTTTACGTGACTTATTATCAATCATGCATTTTCTCTATGAGACAAAACAAAATAATTGGGTCTTGTTCAACTATGTATCATTAAAAGTCTACTAACGACCAAAATAACAAAAGTTTATAATTTAAAAGAGTTTTATTGAAAAAAAGAAAGAAGTCGAAGTATTATTGAAATACTAGAGTAAAAAAAACATCACATAAAATTTGAAAAAAAAACACTGATTAAACAGTTTATAATTACCCAGGCTAGCTAGAACCTCAAGATATAACAGATATATATGTATGTATATATGTACGAACGATACAAGACAGCTTTCCTAAATGTAAGCTCGGCGTGAACTAAACTAGCACTACCTTTATCGTGAATCACGTAGTCGCACTTAGGTTTGGGCTGTAATGCCGTATAAACCCTTCGAATGCCTTCGTAAAACAGTTAAGTCGCTTCTAGAAAAATGAGCAAAAAATAGAAAAAAACCTAAAAAAGCTTAGCCACTTTTTGGGACGGGCCCCGGATTCCAAGAGTTAATAGATACTAAATTATCAGTTTGTGTTAGATTTAAGTCCGGTTCCGACCCACAAAACGCCCGTTTTCTTCTTCTACGGATGGTAAAAAATTTGTCATTCTAGCCATCCACGCTTAACCTACTTTGACCAGCTGAAGGAAAGAGCAAATGTCCCGTCTTATTACGACCTAAAAAGACGGGCACAAGATCGAGAGACATGGCGGTTACTCCACCGACAAGAGCATGGCTCTTAAATAGAAGAAGAAGAAGCCATCCGTAATCAAAACGTTTTTCGCGTCTGTTCGCAAGCGTACCTTGGTATAAGAGAGGTCGGCCTTGTTGAAAGTGAGCTGCCGGTGCGTGCGCCGCGCAGGCGCGCCGTATGTCATGTCATCCGCTTCCTCCACGGAGCTGAACTCGCCCTCCTCTTCCTCGTCGGAGTAACCTCGTTCTGGGAGACAGTACCAAGGGTTTAAGAATGTCTTTCGTATGGACGAACTGTATCTTTCTACTCGTAAACAGAAGAGTACTACTAATACTACAGCCTATTTGCGTCCCACTGCTGGGCACAGGCCTCCCCTCATCATGAGAGGGTTTGGGCTATAGTCCCCACGCGGGCCCAGTGCGGACTGGGGACTTCACACACATCTTTGAATTACTTCGCAGATGAGACAGAAGAGTAGGTATATAGTACGACGCAACTTAGAAGGCGCGCGGTGAAGCACTTAATCCGTTGACGCAGAGTCTATTTTTGCTTAATCCACGCGCCTTCTAAGTTGTGTAAACCTGTAACGTTGTTGTCCTAACGTTGTTAAGAAAATACCCAGTAAATGTGAAAAGCCATAAGCTGATGAATCACGAGCCTCCAGAGCACAAAAGCCTCCTCTAATCGCTAGAGGGTTTAGGATATTAGACCCCGTATTACGCTTCAAACCAAAATAGTGCACAGTTTTTCTATATTGGTGTATACAGAAACTACTGCGCATAGTAAAGCTACATCGATAAAGCAAAACATTCCCTGATGTCCAAATGATTTATTCAACAGCAACAACAAAAAAAGACGATTTAAACTTTAATAATTCATTCAACGAGATAACGGAACCGGCACTTATTATTTATTTACATTCTTAATCACCTCTCATGGGCAGAATATTTAACTTTTATGAGTATCAATGACTGCGACAAATGACTGGACATTATAATCACTGACGATTTTTAATGACTTAAGCTGGCATATGGCAAAGAAATCCATTATAATATGTCATTGACGTTTGCTAATTAAATTAACTGGAACACCTCTAGTGACCTAAATATGCCGTTTCGCTAATTGAAGTAGAAATATTTATGTGTCTGTAGCTTAATTAGCTAACAAGTATTTTTACTCCCATAAAAGAAAAACATTAAATAGACGGGACCCAGAAAGTGATTGTGCTTTTCTAAATTTGACACACAGGGAAGCTGCGTTATGCCAGAACTGTTAGTTATTCAATCGAACACCAGACATACATACAGTCAGCAGCAGAAGTAGATAAGCTGTCCAGGTGTTCAAAATGACCTACACACGACCTTATTCTTAAGACGTTAAGGGCGTGTGTAGGTCATTTTGAACACCTGGACAGCTTATCTACTTCTGCCGCTGACTGTACATACCTACTTAGATACATACACTCGAAAAAAAGAACCCTCCTTCTAGCGCAGTCGGGTAAAAAACCGTATGCTTGTGTGAACGCGTGCATTGAAATACTGTTGCTACTAAATCGGATCCTACAAAAACTGTTCCTGCAAAGAATCGCATCTCTCCGTGTGAACGGGCACTAAGTTGTGTCGTGAGCTGTATTCTTTCTACGTTTCACGGGACTCACCAGTGATGAGCAGAGTATTGTTGTTCTTGGTGTCGTGATCGACCGGCGTGGACGCTAGGCCGGTTATGGTGAGCCGTGCCACCGGCTGGCCGGCGGCGGCGCCCCCCTTACCCCCCACCCCGGTCAGTTCCAGCTCCATATCCATGGAGCGCTGGAGCACCTGGAACGAATAACACGAGTAAATAAAAATGCAGTAAAGCCGAATTTACATTACGATTTTGTTAGTGGTAGGACCTGGTGCTGGGTTCGTCCGGGGTGGTACCACCGTCTTTCCCCGCTAACCAGCCGCCAAATAGCAGTGCTCGCACTGTTGTGTTCCGGTAGGGGGTTAAGGCAGCCGGTGAAATTTCTGGCACAGAGGCATTCCATCTTAGGCCTTCCATCGAGATCTTATGGTTTCTTAGTGGGATCCCCCATAGGATTTCGGTGTCCATGGGCCGCAGTGACCACTTACCATCAGGTGGGCTGTGAGCTCGTTTGCCTAAAAAAACGACACCAATTTCGTGCAACTAGGATTACATTGCGCGGCCGTTGAGCTAACTAGTTACAAGTGACCAACCGAACGCCGCAACGGAATGCTAGTATCGTAATGTAAACCCGGCTTTAAAGACTACGGGCTTGCATGAAGAGAGGGATGGATGTGCAGGATGCGAGCGAGATATTCTTGGGCAGAAGCAGGTTCCGTTCTGTGGTCTCTGCCTACAAATAGGACTGAAACAGGCATGAGTTTTGGGTATGTAATTTATTAAGATACGTTTACATCAGCCTTGGCCGTAAAGTGGGATTTTCTGCCCGCTACGCGGAGAGAAAATCTCACTCCTTGGCCAAGGCAAGATGTAAAACTTTTGACAAACCACGGGCGGTAATTCGTAAAGCCCCAGATCGCATATTGATCGCATATATACAGAAACCTGCGATCTGGGACATTTACGAATTCACCACTCTAGGTCTGTAATGTACTAAAGTTTTACTAAACAGAGTCTTTTACAAAAGATGTATCGCTGGTCGGACGACATCTGGCAGTTGGCAGGGAAGCGGTGGATGAGACTGGCTCAGGACAGGGTAGAGTGGCGTAAGAGTGAAGAGGCCTTTACTCAGCAGTGGGTGTATACAGGCTGATATATATATGGAATAGCAAATACTGTCTGGCAGGGACTGGTGAAATCAATCATGATGAGAAACGTAGTCAAGTCAAATGGTTCATCAAGCCAGACGGCGGCCGTCTATTATGAATTTATGATTCACCGACATAAATATAGTCCAGTCCAGACCTTTAACAAAGGAAACGCAAATATCATCCGAAATGAAACGCTCCACTAATTGCCTCTAATAATAAGCGCAATTAAACATACATTAACGTATGAATTATATTTAATGCCGTAAATTGGTTGGGGTAATGGCACGCGTTTCGTTAAAAGAACAAATAACGTTTGGATGATTGTGATAATGATGATTTAGAGACCATTATCGTCTCTTATGAAAAATGTGTTAGTACTTCATACTTTATTTATTCATAGGAATCCATACGGTTTTTGACTTTACAATGAACTTGGACAAATAAATTACAAACCTGGTCCATCCTGATGACTCCCTCGGCAAGCGTCTTGTACCCTAAAATCGTACGGTTCTTGTATTTCTTACGCCTCTGTAGCATAATTTGTAATCTGGAATGAGAAAAAAAGCTTTTAAAAACCTTTGTAAATACTTAAGACTTAGGTAATAATTATGCAATGTCATAGAATATTTAGGTTAACGTACAGTTTAGTGAACCAATAGGAGAAATTAGCATCTTTATAGTGTTTCCGTTACGTCGAGATCGACGATCTATTCGTGAACCACCTATCAAAATATCCTAAGAATATTATCTCCAACTTCAAGGTCGATCCATTACTAATTCATAATCAACAAGCAGATATAGTGGTTTATCGACGCGTGCGATCGATTAGAATAGAAACGGCTTCCGTGCGTCGATTAATTAATAACTAAACACTCGTTCGGTTGATTTATTGGGGCGCGCTACGTATTATCTATACTAATAATAAGTCTGTAGAAGAAGTCGCGTCTGAAACTTGAAAATGAAAAGAAACTATAAACAAGTCATGGTGACTATATAAACGATACTGAACACAAAATAACGATTTTTAGAAAAATTGTCTGTATGTATGTATGTGTGTCCGGATTTAACTCGAAAACTACTGGACGGATTGCAACAAAATTTGGTATAGGAGTAGTTTATAACACTAGTCATCATATAGGCTACTTTTTATCCCGGAAAAACGCATAATTCCCTCGGGAATGCTCTTTCCCCAACTCCACGCGAGTAGTGTAGATTCGTGGGTTCTGGCGCAAAAGTTTGAACTACCCTATATATAGCGCAGGGGGTTAGAACCCACGAATCTACACTACTTACGTTTTAATTTCAGACTAATCTCAATATTACATCATACAGCGTTTTGGTAATTAAGACATAATGGCCCATACATCCTCGTTGATGGATCGCAAGTCGCACCCTATAAATCCCGGGTTGAACATAAACAGTTAAAATCACACAAGAACAAATCAACGTATTTGTGAGCAGTTAGGAACGACAGAACTTTCTATTTCAAGTCGGTCTTAAAACATTTTAGTGGCTTTAAATTTTTATGTTTCCAATTTTACGACGCCTTAGTGTGCGCTTTTAACATTCTTGGAATGTTCCGTAATAGTACATTACACACCTAGGGCGGTCAAGTAAAGAAAGTCTCGGATCGCGGGTAATTGAGGCCCGAGCCGGAGGCGAGGGCTATAATCTAGCGGTCTGAGGCTTTCTTTACGACCGCCCGTGGTTAGTATACGATTTTACGTCACCACCTGGCCGTGAAGAGGGATTTTTCGTAGCGCCCAAGGGCGGTAAATCCCGCTTTTCGGCCTGGTGTGACGTAAAATTGTTTTACACGGTATCCTGTGGTGAAGATTTTTAGAAACGTCGCATTAGGGGCTTTAGGAATTAAGAATGCATTTTTTTTGTCAGTTACCTATAGGTGTACCACAATTGACAGTAGGTACAATATTTCAATTCTAAACATGCGTTAGTGAAAGAGTATGGTATTATTACTCTGAATGGCAAAAATCTGAGAGGGTGAATCAACTCAACTAGGTAGGGACCTATATGTTTTTTGATCTAAAAGAAAATATGGGAACGAAGTTTAATGCAATTTTCAAAGTTCCAAACACAAAGCACTTGTGTTTTAAACTGGCCACGGCCAATACAGCGGCGGTAAACATAGTTGATGGTGCACGTTTCTATTATTTTTATTACACCATTAAAATTGACCTCGGCTTTGAAATATCCATTCGTATAAAACGTGCCTACCCCTCGTTTCAACGGTTAGATGCTATAAAATTAGAAGCAGTAGTAAAATGATGCGAAAAACTAGATTAATGTCTTAATTGTTAATAACGTGATGCAATAAATTTTATGGTTTTACTGCAGTGCCGCTTTAATAGGAGTGTTTTTTTTTCTTCACGTTCTTCGTTTGTTTTTCCGTAACCTTTTAACCAAACTTTATCTGATCTGATGCCTGCACAAATGCACTTACATATATTTGACATGTTGTATATACAATACCTACCTATTTACTTTCTTAAGAAATAGTCGAATTTGTTAGAACCCACCAATAGGCATGATCACATCATCAATAAATTGTAAAAATTAATGTCACAGACATACTCGTAAAGCGAATCAGAACTAGGGAATGCAAAAACCGGTGCAGTCTGAAACCCGGGTTAATACCCAGAACTCGGTAATGGTAGTGGGAGCACGTAACGTCATAATTGAGTAGGTACAAATTATAATCTAACGTGACGTATTGTGAATTTAAAAAGCGTTGTTAATATCTTTGTAAATTTCGGTTTACGATACGAAAGAAAAATTACGTCTCAAATTATTTTTGATAACGTAACTGACGGATTAATTCGATTTTTTTCAGTCATCCAGGCTATTCTAAAGTGCAAAGTGGAAAGTTCTCGAGTGGCGCCCGCGAACCGGGAGACGAGCTGTCGGTAGGCCTCCAACAAGATGGAGCGGCGACCTCGTGAAGGTCGCGGGAAACCGGTGGAAGCAAGCAGCACAGGACCGGTCTGAGTGGCGAGCCTTGGGTGAGGCCTATGTCCAGCAGTGGACGTCTTTCGGCTGAAATGATGATGCTATTCTAAATAGACGCTATCTCACCTATTCCCATCGCGCTTCACAAAGTGCGGGTACTGGAGCGAGAAGCACAGGTCCAACTCGACATCGGACGGCGGCACGGCGATGTCGTTCGAGCGAAGCGTTCGCTTGCTGCTGTGCATGCGCGCGGCCAGGGTGACGGCGCCCGCGCCCGCCCCGCCGCCGGACCCGCTGCCCGCTTCGCCAAGGGCACCGCACACGCGGAGACGGGTCACGCGCAACGTGCATAGCCTGAAACAAGCGAAGCGATCATTATGAGATACGGTGGTCTTACAAATCAAATAAGAGTACATGAATAATAGTTTATGTAACTGCTACATAATAAAGGCCCTTAAAACACGAGTGGGGTTTTATGAAACGAGCCGCCAGGCGAGTTTCATAATAATATCGCACGAGTGATTTAAGGCCTTATTATGTACAGTTGCAGACACAACTTTATCTACACTCATTTTATGCTTCAAAATCTGTCCACTATGGCGGCAATCCGAATACGTCAGTGTCTCGCATTCGATTTTCAAAATTTGTATTTGGAACAAACATTCGCTCTGTCTGACTGAAGAATATAGGCGGGCATTGCAGTTCGAAGATGTACGCAATTTGAATGCTATTAGACAATCGAATATATATCGTCTAATACAGCTATTAGAACATTTTCACAGATAAGAAATCTGTTCTAACTAAATAGTTTATGCTGGTCATAATTTGCGGTTTTTGAACGCATCATAGAGGGTTTATGACATGAGTGTAGATACAGTTGTAAAGGTGCTTTTCAGAAAATCTTTCAACATTTTAGAACCTTTGTATTTCAACTTATGTTTCAGGTTCTTCCCAAAGTAATGTTGGGAGGATAAGCGTGGAATTAAGGTGAATTAAGTTACAAACACGCCACGGAGCGCTCATTAAATATTTAGTAGGTATGTACATCGTTTGAGTGTTAAATTAAAACCATTTGGTGATAAATGCGACACAAGAATCCAATTTGGGTCCTTTTTTGCGAGAATTCTTTAAAAGCATGTCAAATTATTGCGACGGTTGAACAACAAAGAATTTCCATCCCTTTGTTGGGAATGGGATAGCTCTGATTCACTCTGTCCACAATGTGAAAAAGAGATAATAAAATACACGTTTATAGACGATTTTATGAAAGCCGAAACAAGCCTGAAATAAAACTTTCCTCGTTTCTGACGACTTGTAATATAATAAACTTCCCTTATTATAATATGTATTCATTATACTTAATAAAACTTTCTTCGTAATAAAATAGCCTTAGGTACTAAAGTATATTTACGCGCGGATAATCTTTATGGTTATGAGAAAGACCCATATTTCAACTAAGCTTCGGCGGTAAGCCCTTTCCTCATTGATCGTGGGGCCGTGGGGTGGGAATTGGGATTTCCCAAAGTGAAGTTTACTTTTGGTTTCCATGGCAACAGGCCACGCCATTTGCCGTGGATACATGCCATTAGAAACTTTTCTGATTTAAGGCTGAAACTTGAAATTTAAACTGAAACTTAACCTTTCGAGTCACGACTTCCTAAAGATTTTTAAAATAGAAAACTGTAGTTAATTTGAAATTCATAATTTATGAAAATTTCCGATCCATGCTAATATTATAAATGCGAAAGTAACTCTGTCTGTGTGTCTACTCTGTACGCTTCAACCGCTGGACCGATTTGGATGAAATTTGGTATGGAGATAGTTGGAGTCCCGGGAAAGAATAATAAGCTAGGTATACTTTTTATCCCGAAAAAAACGCATAGTTCCCACGGAAAAATTAAAGAATTCCACACATTCGAAGTCGCGGGTAGGAGCTAGACTAAAATGTTTTTTCTCGTCTATCTGGTTAAACACGCATTCTCGGTAAGAGTTAGGATCACCTTAGCCAAATAAAATAAAAAATGAAAACGAGTTTTAATGTAAAGGGGTAAAAGTAATATGCGAATTAAAAGCAGATGCGAGAACTTTTTTGTGAAAGATACGTAGGCAGACACTCAAGGGCGGATCCAGCTTTCGACTCTGGGGGGGGGGGTCACGCCATACACCCCCCCCCCCTTTTCGCGTCAGGGGTTTAAAATACATAATAGCGTAGACCTAGTCCTGCCGAATCCGCCCTTGCAGACACTAATGCCGAGTTCGGCGGGCTGGAAAATTACAAGCTCAAGTTACAGGCGCGGTTAATGTGTTTCCTGAAATACATTCCTCAGGTCGTATCACGTCTGCCCGGGGAAACGAGTATACAATACTTTAACATAAAAACATTGGCTTAAACATTATGCTAGGTATAGAGCATAGTCACAGGTCGGACACGGCCAAGAAAAGCAAGATTTCGAACACAATTCGAAGGAGGTGTCAATGTTTGCGTGCGAGGACGTCTGTACACTTGTAACTGTGTGTTTACCAACTACGCGGGCCAGTGATCCACTCTCCATCTCCGGATGAAAAACAAATCACGCCCACTTTAGTCTTACCATATGTAGTATTCAAAATCGATTCCTGCTAGATGCTAATACCTATTAACTTTGTCATCTATCTGTGACTTGGGAAGCTCTTCTTTAAATTTTGTCAAATGGTCTCTTCTACATACAGAAGAGACCGTTTGACAGAGAATTTCACTATCAAAACGTCTGCACCGAGTTCCATCCAAACATTTCAACCCTTTTACTGGGGATTCTCTAATAGCCCATTCCATCTTCCAAAGTATTTCCGCAACAATTTATATTTCCAAAGAATCCCGGGCCGAGTTAAAAGTTAGCGCATAAAGTAAATGGGTCCGAGAACATCTGCGGCGTTAATTCTAGAGCCCATCTGCATTATTTGTTTACAGAACAATTCTAATAAGCCTTAAATGCCATAATACAGTGGATATTCAACCAGTTTGGATAACTAAATTCCCGGGAGGCTATACTACTCCATGCGCACTAGGTCATAAAATTTAACACCGTATTTCCACAAACTGTGTACCAAGCATTTGTAAGGAGCTTCAAAGGAAGCTTATCCAAGAAAGCCAGCGATTTCCCAGCAGCATAGAGAACGAAGCAAACAAAAGAAAGCAAGCAAGTAGCACAGGACCGGTCTGAGTGGCGAATCTTGGGGGAGGCTTACTTATGTCCAGCAGTGAACGTCTTTCAGCTGAAATGATGATGATGATGATAAAGAACGAAGCGAATGCCTAATATTCCGTGAAGCACAAGCCGGTGTTCCGTTAAAATCAATCCCGGAGGAAATAGACTAGACATCCTAGCTCGGCGTTCATTTCCTGCCGACGAGCGCAGGGTATATTTTCTGTATTACGAATTTCCTCGAGATTTAATTTTACGTGCTTACGAGAAGGACATCGGAAAACTGTCGTGCCAAAGTCACTTGGTTGGTAACACGCAGGTTGAAGGACTGGTACGATAAGAATCTTTCCAGTTTTAAATTCCGTGACCAATTGACCACCTGTAAAAAAAACCGTGAATCTGCTTTGATATTGGACAATAAAAGGATAGTACTTTACTTTAGATGTCTGATGTGAAGCCGTTGTGGCCTAGTGGTTCGACCTACCGCCTCTCATGCAGAGGGTCGGGGTTCGATCCCGGCTCGCAAATCTAAGTTTCATTATGTGCGAAATTCAATTTGAATTTAGCACTGAGCTTTTCGGTGAAGGAAAACATCGTGAGGAAACCTGCACGCATCTGCGAAGTAATTCAAAGATGTGTGTGAAGTCCCCAATCCGCACTGGGCCCGCGTGGGGACTATAGCCCAAACCCTCTCGTGATGAGAGGAGGCCTGTGCCCAGCAGTGGGACGCAAATAGGCTGTAGTAGGAGTAGTCTAGATTTTTTCATAATGTGCCTACAAGCAGACTTCCCATACGCAGCGTACCTACACAAAGGCATATTGAATTTATTTAAATTTTTGATGACTTGTTCACATTCTAAGAGCACATTCTTTACGTATAATCTGATCTATGTATATGAATATACTAGCTGATCCCGCGGACTTCGTACCGCCTTAGATTTTTTTTTGTTACGAAAAATAGCTTACGTCTTATTCTCAGACTATTGAACATACACTCCAAATTTCATAAGAATCGGTCGAGCCGTTTCGGCGGAGTTTGGTTACAAATACTGTGACACGAGAATTTTGTATATTAGAAGATTAGGTACATTTAAACCAATAGAGTAATGATAACCAGCATGAAAGCTAGGCAAGCAATATAATTTATTCGCATATAAGAAAAGGTCACTGAACTATTTACCATAATGCTATTTTGATATGATGATTAATAATAACTCCGTCGGTCGTAAAACCAGTAAAACGAGAAATAGAACCAAACATACCTTTATAAGATACGAAAAGCAATTAGATTATACTTTTATATGAGAAATAACGTTGAAATATCAAGTTCCTTATCTTTTTGTACTAAAGTAAAACATCACCCAACGATTAAAAAAGCTCCTCAAAACCACAGCGAAACGACCATAATGTCCCCTAAAGAATGAAAAAACTTTTAATAAAACAACTTCTGTAAGAAGAAACCGTAAAGTTTTCCCTTTGTACGGAATTATGAACAACCGACGGTCCTGAATAATAACCAATTCTTTTCACAAGACCAAAGGTTTCAGTACCTATAGGGAAAGTTAGGCTTGATTAAAATGTATTGTTGTTAAAGGGCAAGAGAGTCTAATGGCAACTTCGTCGGCAATCACGTTGAATCGAGGATTTGTTGCTTGGAAATCTCTGGAAAGTCCGTTTATACCGTTTTGGCAACCTAATCTGAGCAATAAGATAAAAACCGGCCAAGTGCGTGTCGGGCCACGCGCAAAGTATAGGGTTCCGAAGTTGACGATGCCCACAGTACCTTTCTAAGACTTATTAGCATCTAGCTAGCCTGTGGTATGACGTGCCCGCCCGACGCCCTGCCGCTCGAGAAAAATCATTGGTTTTTTAATCATTTCATAAGGTGGTCGACTATGACTCGTAAGTTTGTACAGCCTACTTAGCTGTGATAGTTTTCCTTTCAACTACGTTATATATGCCATAACCGTGATTTTTTTCAGCCATCCAAGTACCACCATTTAGCTGGCAGGGGGGGGGGGGGACACGTGACTCTAACAAAAAATAGCACTTTAAAGCTTAATATTTCACAAACGCATCACTTAATCAAAAAATGGTTTTAACAAACCCACACTATTTTTTTAAGACCTATTCAACGATATGCCACACCATGGGGTACACAAGAAAAAAAATGACATCCCCACTTTACGAGTAGGGGAGGTACCCTTTGAGTATATAGCCACTGGAGATGCCATAACGTCAACTCGCCGAACAAATTTTTTCGCCACTTTTAGCGGGGGGCGAGGTAAACACGTACAGCACACCACCAAACAACGCAGAACTCAACAGACACAAATTTTGCTGTTGAGATAAACGCACACTACAAAAAAAATCAACACATAAAAAAAATACACGTAAACAGATAGAGTTTTCACGTAACTATGCAGCATACATATGCACAAGACTAGTGATGGGACACATCTGAAGAATGAGTCAAATGAGATAAGTAGATGAATGAACTGAATTATTTTATAGTATTTTATTTTATAATAAAATTGCTAAAGTGGAAATTCTGTACGTTGAAGATACCCAAAAACATATTAGCTTGTATGTATGTATGTCTGTAAGTATCTGTATTTGTGTCCTTAGCCCACACACAGTTTTTTAACTGTGGAATGAACTGTTGTCAGCAGCTTCCGGGCGGATACATATGTAAAAAAATTAAAGTAGATTGGTATTTGTAAGAGCCTACGTACATGAAATCTATATATCTATATATATAAAACAAGAAACTGACTTACTGACTGACTGATCGATCAACGCAGAGCCGAATCTACTGGTCGTAGAAAGCTGAAATTTGGCATGCAGATTCCATAGGGAATATAGGGGAGCAATCTAAGAAAGGATTTCCCGAAATTTCCATAGGAACAGAAAAATCGGGATTTTACATTTTAATATTTCTGCGCATATGAAGTTGCGGGGAAAAGCTACTTATGTTATAACTACCCTTTTACCCGCGACTTCGTCCGTATGTACGGACGAGTTCTCCAATATATACACACTTTTACACCTTGCTCTCTTGTAATAAGGTCCAAAAGTGATCATATATTTATGAACTTGACTGTACTAAGAATTCAGGCAGCTAATGGTTCTATACATAGCGATAGTTATAGGAAACCAAAAACAAAACAATGGATTTTCCCATGGGAATAAGATGTTTTCCCGTGGTAAAAAGTAGCCTATGTCACTCTCCAGCCTCCCAACTAACCCTAAACAAATCACGACATAAAACCTCTCCGTTGCGACGTGAAAGAAGGACAAACAAATGAACTTTCCCATTTATATAATACCAGCTTCTGTCCGCGACTTCGCCCGCGTGGAATTCGGTTATCGCGTTCCCGCGGGAACTATGCGTTTTTTCGAGATGAAAAGTAGCCTATGTCCTTTCCCGGGACCCCAACTATCTCCATGCCAGATTTCATCTCAATCGGTCCAGCGGTTGAAGCGTGAAGAGGTAAGTAACAGACAGACAGACAGACAGACAGAGTTACTTTCGCATTTATAATATTAATATGGATAGTACTCGTATGGTAGTATGGGCCCGTGTGGGGACTATAGCTCAAACCCTCTCATGATGAGGGGAGGCCTGTGCCCAGCAGTGGGACGCAAATAGGCTGTAGTAGTAGTAAGTATGGATAAGGGTCGTCAGCAAAATGCTCCGAACAGATAACACGTGTCAGTTTCCAAGAATTCTCCTTTATGGATCTTTTGGAAATTTAAAAGGATTATATGAAATAATGTATATAAATAATAGTATATGCATTACACATCACTCGTAGTCCCGAACTAAATATTGTATTCCTTTTACCTAGATCTATATATTTGCCATATAGTAGGGGAAACCAAAGCTCACCGACTTCGCTGGCTCGGCCACGTTGAGAGAATGGGAGAGGATCGGGCAGTGAAAAGAGCGTATATGGGTCGTCCGACTGGACGTCGCCCAGTGGGGCGACCTAGATATCGCTGGAGGGACGTCGTCGAAGCGGACCTGCGGAGCCTCCAAGTCAGCAACTGGCAGGAGGTGGCGCAGGACAGGGCACAGTGGCGAGAGCTCGTTTCGGAGGCCAAGATCCATTTTGGGTCGCTGAGCCAGCGTAGTTAGTTATATATTTGCCAACATTTCTTTTCAAGATCAGAATAAAATTCAACAACGATGTCCAGAGAAAAGTAATATTCACCTTCCAGGATTTAAATGTAACAAACATCTATACTTATCTACTAATTAATGGAATATGCAATAAAAAACTTACTATTAAATAAACCTCATTGATTGAATGGTTGAATGAATGAATGATTCACTCAAAAGTTGAGTCGCTTTTTTGACTTTAGTCACATCCCTAGACCGATTCGCTCCCATTCATGTTGACATTTTTCTGACGTTTACGTATCGCAAAAGCTTTTCTTTAAATAGAGATTTTACTTCAATAAAAGTTAGTAAAAATACTTATCTATGATAGGAAATGCGATTTTGTTGCGAATTTGAGCGATCAGATCGCCTTTTACACGAGAATACCGCACAAGACACCATTTTTCAGGAGAAACGTCTCGCGTCACGGAACGATGCAAAATGGCGGTGAAGTGACCTTCAATTGGGTTTATATAAAGAGTTTGAACAGTTGAACCATGTACTTTGCCGGAGGGGATCGCCCATGCATGGCATCTCCAGTGGCTATATACTCAAAGGGAGGTACCCTATAAAAAAATATATTAAAAAAATTTATTGTACCACTTTGTCAGCGTAACTAATATCTATACTCATGCCAAATTACAGCTTTCTAGAACTACGCATCTCCGAGCAATAGTGCGGACAGACGGACGGACGGACGGACATGGCGAAACTATAAGGGTTCCTTGTGGACTTCGGAACCCTAAAAGAGGCTTACCACGATCTTTGGTAAGAGTGGTTTTATAGTCATGTTATCTCCGACATGGCCGACTAACTTTGGCAAGCGTCGTTTGGTAAAATGATGTAAAGCCGTAATTTGGGCTTAGAGAGTTGTACCTACCTACCTAACCTACATAAATGGAATTACATCAAAATGTTCAAAACACAATTTTCTATCCAGAGATTAAAATAGACAAGTTTTACCACTTAGTAGGTACATAAAAAAAAATACATCACAATAAACTAAAAATCAATACGAATACTAAGAATCGAACTGGCAACCAGTTCACCGTTATCAGGTCACACACCACTGAGTCACTACATTAGAGGCATCCATTGAGGTTGTTCGGAAATAGCTCGTGCATGAGTCACAACTTAACCCTTGACCGGTTGCGATAGGTCGCGGCTTCGGTGCTCCGCGCCGTTATTCATGACGTTAATGCATTTTATCGCTTTATTTAAAGAAGTAAAGTGCGTTTTTAATTGGAATGCCTGTGTGACCTTATGGCGTTAATCGAGGTTTCCACTTTGGACTTTAATGTCTTGAATCATTAACTTTTATCTATGTTTTCTCCACTAGTTTATAAAGCGTGTCATTCAGTTTTACGACTTTTACGACATGCCTTAGAATTTCACTTCAAAAATTGTCTTAAGCTACGCAGTAAATTCAGTAGGTGCCAATGCTCTTTTATTTTTACGAATATAGAATGAAGACGATAGTGAGGAGAGAACCTTGATGAATAAGAAGTACAGCATTTTTGTGACTATGGTCAAAAAAGCCAAGTCTTTTTTCAAACTAGGGCAAGAACACCAAGTAAGCATTAAAACTAATAGCAGAAGCCACTAAATAATGAATAAGTTGAAGAAATAGTTATTCTGGGTAAAGCCGTTTTAGGTACGAGAACTCCAACTCGGTCATTATTACTTCTAGGAAACCGCGCCGTCTATAATTTAGCACGAGCAATGTCATTTGAACTGTTTTCCCTCAATTTAGGAAGATCACACACAACACAATGCATGTTTGTTGTATGGGAGCCCCTTTAAATATTTATTGTATTCCGTTCGCTCGATCCTTGGCGAGTGTGAAAAGTTCATGGATCAACAGATACCTATGATGAGTATGGAGGTCTGTCCAAGGTGATTAGATGGCTTGACTACGGAATGATAGGAATTGAAAGTCTGGACGCGATTTAGGTAGTTGTGTGAGTGAATGTTGAAAATAAAATAAAAAACAATAGTTTTGATAATTTCTCAATAGTTCAACTTAAGCATCAGCGGCCGCACTTAACCTGTCATGTCAGAATGTGTCGGTAGAAACTACAACGTCTAAAAATCCATATAAAGTACAAAATTATTCTAATTCAAGCAGGGTTTTAATTTATTGTTATTATAATAACAACAGACATTGTGTTGTTTACATCATTATACAAGTTTGTGGGCTAATTAGGTTAAACTACCGAGGCCAGCGCTCGGGTCGACGACCTCCATCGACTTCTACCAGTACCTATACATAATTAATTCCCATCTCGTTTATCGCTATCATATTTATGCCATTCCATTTTATCACTACATTAATATTATGCACTATATTTATCTAGTTTTGTGGATCCGAAGTTTGGATAGTTGTGCTAATTACGGGTATATAGTATTTTCGATAACTAGTACAGCTTAGTTGAACCGTCCGTTAAAGTTAACGTTAAATATTTTACTATGGGACAAAATGACGTTTCTGTATGGAATGACAGCTTGCCGGCCATATTTAACGACCAGGAGTCCGTCAACCGTGCTTGAATCAACCCACCCTTGGCTTCTTCTGCTGCTGACTGCACAGCGATCAGATCAGGCATTCAAGTAAAAACTTTTTCTAGCACTAGTCCAATTTCGAATTCCGAACGAAAAGCCGGGCGCCGGTTGACACCGTCCGTCAGTCATCCGTGGGCGGTTACGAGCAAATTCAACGTTATATTCCTCATCTTGTTTATAAATAAGTGCACAAAATGCTACGCGTCGGTGGACACTGCCTAAAATACACATGGCCTAGGTAATCTGGACATTTAAGTATTCGAACGCCATTGTACGACAGACTCGATATTTAAACGTAAAATAATCAATACTTTTCCGTTCACAAAGAATCTTTTGTGCTCGAGGATAACGATCTTTTTTGACAAAGAACAGCGCAAGCTATTAAAGAGCTTGATCAGTTAGTAACGAAAGCAGCGAGGTAAATAAGGCGTTTTAATTTTCTAGAAATCAAGTACGAAGTTTGAACAGCACCGCTCTTTCGGGGGATGAGCCGGGGAGGGACTCGGCAGTTCCTCGCCGGAACGTCAAGTGCCTCGGCGAGGCAAACCTGCTAGTGACTAGGAACGCCAGCGTCACTGTGAAGAGATCTCCTCCCGTGCCTCTTCACGGGAACAAGTTGTACAAAAAAGGCGAAACACGAAGATGGTCTCCCTTCCATGAGCCCCGCCAGGTAAAAGACATTATTGAGTATCGTGGTATTATTTGGTTAATAAAATTGATGATGTTTTATGATTGTGTTGTTACTCGATAAGACCTTGCACGACAAGCGATAACACATTGGAAGAAAGAAACGTTAGTTTTGTTTCAAGGGAGAAAATCATTAACATTTTATAGTACAGAATATTGTGTACAGGAAATGCTTTATCACTTCGCTAAAATGGGTAGGCATAAACTCATCTGGTACATGGGTTGCTTTAACCAGAGCCTTCTTTTCTTATTCTATCTCGGCGTTAACAGTTTATTGCAAAACCCTCGCTGCTCTGCATTTATTCAAAGAAAAGAAACGAGCTTGCGAGAAAGCGCTGAATACAGCAACAAGGCAGGGCTGAATTACGGTTAGCCAAAATGACGCCTTTTGGCGGGAAAATTGTGCCTTCGCGTGGAGTGCCGTGTAAATTGAAGAAAGGAATAATCTTTATTAGAATAAAACTACAATATGGAGGTAACATTAGTAGTAACCCGTAGCAAATAGGTAAAAGTCGTTTTCCTTTTAGTTAATAATACAAGAATCGATTAATTCTTAGTATTGAAATAACGAACAATCCACAGGTCTTTAGATCAGATCATTATGGGTGACACACACGTTTATGTAGTTGAATTCAATGGAAATGCTTAATTTAGTCTGAACAATAACTTAAGTGCCAATATGTACAAGTTTATTGGAACTTATGCTAAACTATAAGCGTGGTTTGATCACGATCACTATGATCACGGAATCCATGTTAAACTTATATTACTACACATGTATATTATGATATAAGGCGGCATAAATCCGGCATGATCCACCATCCACTGCCATCCACCGGGCCAAATTTACTGGAACATATTCTCAGCTGCTCACAAACTTTGATGGCAAACATTGACATTAGGATAAGCCAGGGAATCAGCCAGCTTCGGCATGATAATAATAATATTTAGAAACGTCTTGAAACTTATGAGGTTCGTCTCCTAATAAGAACAAGTACAGTCAAGCACAAATTTATGTATCCGGCCAAAGTGGCTAGAAATAAGAATACAGTAACAATAATGACATAGCAATATTGCCTTTGACTGTAGGTTGTTGAGCACTTGCCCGATAATTCGAAGTAGGTAGATTATAGGTTAACAGCTAGGTACTATTATGTTAGATTCAGCAAGGCGTTCAACTATATGTTTAAATGATAATGATGAAAAATTTATGAATGAACTCGAGGTTTTTGTGCGTAAGTACACTTGACCTCCGAAGTCTGAGAATAGTTTACAGCAGGATTTCAGATGCTGAAAAGAGCTAATGACCTTCAGCAATCAAGGTAGACAACTGTCTCAGCGGAGAATATCTGTTTGCATTGGAGGGAGCGAGAAGCACGACTGCTGCATGTAGGCGATATACTTAGAAAATCAGAAAAAATAAGATTTAAAAAAAAACACATTGCATGAACAATGTAAATAAGCAAATTTTTTGGTCTGAGTATGACGGAAAATAGTGTATTTAATTATAGAAATCTGCGTTAAAAAATAAACTTATAGAACCGTTTAAATAGGATTAGAAAACGTAACTTCACGATTTTATTTTCATCGGATCGATATTTCATGAAATTCATTTTACAAAATAGCAAGTTTTTTAAGTATATAGTGAACATTAACATATATTTTACTCGCTTTACAAAATCAAATAGTTTTCGTTTAAATACTGTTTGAATAAAGTCAACTTAGATCTTGTCAGCCTTAAATACTGAAGGGAATGTTCCGTCCGACCCGGTTTTAATGCGAAAAAAATCCAGATTTATTGGTAAGGAAATCCAATAATCCGGGACAAGGGGAAAGTAATTACGGGATACGTACGAGACCGGGAATATCGATTAGAGCCGGCGGCGGCGCTAAGGTAAAACTGTTGGGAGACAGACATAGGGAACATTTGTTGAGGAGGGATTTTTAAATATACTGTTTGATTGAAGATACCGGATGGACGTTGGACATGTTGCGTGAGCTGTATTGGGTCAATCAATTGTTTCTTGTTGTTATTCTGTCTCGTACGTCAGGATACAAAATGACAGGAGATTCTCAGAAAATCTGTTACAATATGGACTCATAAGATGCTTAAGGCTGCGTTTCCACCAGAGATGAGCGGGGATACGTTGGGGGATCTCTGTTTTTCATCGACCTGGAACTAGAACGAGCATTTTGTTTTTATTCAACCTCGCCACGGTGTAAACTCTATCTCCATCCATACCAAATTTCATCTAAATCAGTGCAACAGTTTAAGCGTGAATAAGTAGCAGACAGACAAACAAAAAGACAGACAAATGGAGTAAGTTTCGCAGATGCGAAACGAATCGAAACGGGTCGAAAGTCTGTATGGAAGATATTCGGGAAAAAAATGGCTCGGTATACTTAGAATCGATAACAGATCACATTCCAACTCAAAAAATCCATTTGCCTCATTAGGGCCCTCGCCCACGGCGACTTTTTGTAGCGATGCTGCCGCGCTACTCATATCGCTATCCTTTTTATTCTGTGATGTAAAAGAAGGACAGCGATATGAGTAGCGCGGCAGCATCGCTACAAAAAGTCGCCGTGGGCGAGGGCCCTTATTGCCGCGAAATGGGACAGACAAAACCTAGCCAAGCCGCCATAATGAATTCCGAATATTTTCTGGCGCGGGTTTCAATTACCAGACGGGGTTTTATTTCCGAGAAATACGCCGGTAAACGTGAAAGATATTATTATTAAAGGTATATACATTTTACTTTTAGGAGCAGATATATTTTCAACGGCTAAATTTCACGGTAAAATAAAACCAGAGTCACACCGAATGCGTCTGCCGTGCGCGCAGCTCGTACACGTACACTCACGCGTTGTAGCTATAGCATTAGTTCTCGTAAGACCGATAACACCGCTTGCGTGACTTCGGCTCTGGCGTAAGCTGCAGCTGCAACAACACGACGCCGCCAAATAGCGCGAGATCTGCCAGAGTTGCACAGACTACAGAGCAAAGCGAAACGGAAATATAATATTGCTTTGTTGCATGCAGTGTTGCCTTGGTGTCAGCTCTCTCACAGCTTTCGTTGTGACAGAGGAGCGTGCGCGGCGCGCGCACTGCACAAGGACGGATTTGCAGCCGAGCGGAAGACGCGCTCGGTGTGACCCGGACTTTATAATACTTTGGTAATACTTTGGTTGGGATGGTAGACGAAAAAGATTGTGAAAAGATGAATTTTCATTTTTTCTAGCTATACACACAGGTGGAGTATATTATGACGTTTTGCTTATTTTCATTCTTGCTTCTGTGGATTAATTTCAATAAAAAGAATGCAATGAGAGAAGCTTTATTGGATTATAAACGGAAATAGTCGTGACCGTAAACAGTCCTCAGAAGGAGCTGCAGAATTCAGAATTTCAATAACAAAAAGGAATCAAAACTAACAATGTTTAACGTGCCCTTCAAAATCTATCATTTTGAATCTATTCGCCGTGACTCAGCCCGGTGCACAGGTTTACACAACAATTAAATTCTTTATTGTGATCACATGGTCATTATCAGGTGTTATATAAAACAAAAGTCACTCATATGAAACCCTGTAAGGGCACTAACACATTAGGGTTACAACATTGAAAGTATTTAAGGTTAAATACTATTTCCATACATCAAGAGCTAAAATTAAATTAGGTATGTATACAATAGCATATAAGTAGTCAAATTTTACATATTCAAATTAATACATATTTGAAGTAATCCTCTAGGTCATAATAACTTTTACTTATTAAGATACTTTTCAACTTTTTATTGAATTTTTATCATTTTGTATCGTTTATCAACTAAGAAGGCGCGTGGATTAAGCAATAATAGACTCTGCGTCAACAGCTTAAGTGCTTCGCCGCGCGCCTTCTAAGTTGTGTCGTGCTATAACTTTCGATTGGACGCTTCCCTGACAATGACAGCGCGGGCACGACGCTCGAACAACGGCGGCCTTAATCATTTTCCGAATACATTGCGTGTGATACCAACTAACCGAAGTGCAGCGAGCGTGACGATGGTGTAATGTATTAGCAAAACCGTCGCAGTTGCTACTATTGCGAAGTCGTGACTCAGAGCGGTGATGAATGAGTTTTACGACGTGATCAAATATAGCACCTCAGCCATTACGATGGTTATATTAATCAACAGGTGTCAGTTATCGTAACGCCTGGTCGTAATTCATGTGACCTTGTAGTATTTTTTAGTAATCCTCAATTCCAGGAAGTACCAGGTGCCAGTAACTCACAACATCTCAGCCCCTTGATATCTACACTTCTACAGCTACCAAAAGTGTATAAAATAAATAAATAAATAAATATCTTCGGACATTTCACACAAATTGACCTAGCCCCAAACTAAGCACAGCTTATACCTACTATGGGTGCTAGACAACGATATCATTACTTATATAGAAGAATACATACATATATCAATACTAAACATCCGTGACTCGGTTACAAACATTCGAGCTCATCACACAAAGCCGGAACAGTAGGCAGGGTCACCAACTGAGCCAAACCTGTCGTCAAATTATACCTACCTATGTATGTATTGTTATTTTCAAAGGATCAAAAATCAAGCGTGTAACGGGTAACCCACAAATCTACAATCTTACATGCAAGTTGGCGTTGTACAATACAACAATCATCTATTTATCATCATCATCATATCAAGTTCATTAAGTCTTTTTCTGTTTGTTTTCAGTCGAAGATCGAATGGGTGGTGGCCCGTCTAGATGACATCCTCAACTGGGGGCGGCGGGGGTCGCTGTGGCCTCTCACCTTCGGGCTTGCTTGCTGTGCCTTGGAGATGATGCACTATGCAGGATCTCGGTATGAGGGCTTTACCTCTAGTGTTGTTTCATGAACACCGAAACTGTGACAGATAGGCCAACCTTAATCGTCATTATAAGTCCAAGTTCACTTTGTCATTCATCGATAGGTGTACCTTTACTTTGTTAGTGTTAATTACAAACAAAACCAATGAGGATCACCGAGAGTGAATTCGCTGCTAGAGGCGCTTCACGGCGCTTGCTGTCCTGCGAGATGCAATGTTGCTAATATTACACGCTAAATTGGCACCACTGAGGTCTCCGACACGTCAAATGTCACAGTGACATTAACAATATTGTATGAAATGACAAAACGTTGACATTGACAGTCACCACCTTGCAGATAGTGGCGCCAACTAGTGAGCAGGAATACCAGTGGCCCTCGTTTCATCAGTCTAGTGACAGGCATGTGACTTCTTAGGCTGCGTTCCGAATCGCGCTTAGAGTGATTCGGAACGCAGCCTTAGTCTTTACGTTAACGTCAAGAATTCTCGGAGAGTGTACCTATGCATTGAGGATGAGTGAGAGTTACCACGTTCCTTGAATTTCAGATGAGTACTCTTTACGGTGATTACAATGGTTTTCGTAATTGAAAACCACCGCACACTAAAAATATCGAATATTTGCATCAATAATGTTTAGCCGTTGATAGGATCGAGTCCCGAGTGGATCCAGTTGAAATTAGATTAAATATGTAATAACGTTTAATTATTGGTACTGTGATAGCGCCTGACTTCCGATGAGAGCTCTTACTCTAATTAAACAGGCTTAGCCTCTTTTTTGAAAAAATAAAACAAAAACACGGCTTATCAAAGCTCTCGATAAGTGCGTCCATTATTTTTACGCAAGGCTATCAAGAACGGAAACACCGACCATTATCTCGTAATCGCAGCCGACTATCGCGGGCATCGCCTTGTTTACCTGTTGCATAATTAACCCTTCCCTCTGTACTGTGCGATCAAATACACTCAACAGCAATGAATTCGGGTCGCTTTGTATAGCATTTTCCATACATAGTGACCCGAATTCATTGCTGTTGAGTATACAAAGCTTTATGGCCTTTTTAACTAAGTATTATTGTCTGAAGTAGGTAATCTGCAAAACTCCGTCCGTATAATCTAATCTTTGAAGAAGGGAAACGCCTGTTTTTCATTCTTGTTCAAAGTCTCTTTCATGATGAGACACATTCGCACTGAAATCATACTCTTCGCCTGTAAAATGAAATAAATTCAAGTTCCCAATAATTGATTTGCAATATTTGTGTGAAGTGCGAACTTATTTCATAAATTCCCCGATTGAAGTTACCATTCAACCGCAACATATAACCTCATAAAGCGGGATCGTATAGCTATTTTCCTATAATATATGTAGTACTGAAAAGCGTCGAAACCTAGTAACATCAAACGTTGTGTAGAGCGAGGGCGAAGTTATCGTCTGAAAATTCAATCGAGCGCGACGGGATCGCATCGTGTCGTGAAGCATGTACAGTCAGCAGCAGAAGTAGATAAGCTGTCCAGGTGTTCACAATGACCTACACACGCCCTTAACGTCTTAAGAATAAGGTCGTGTGTAGGTCATTTTGAACACCTGGACAGCTTATCTACTTCTGCTGCTGACTGTACCTACGTGTTTCCTTTGTAAGGAAACTACTGAACCGTTTGACACTTTCAATAAAGGTCGCATATCGAGAGACAACATTTTGTAAATGACGTTAGGTCTCGGAAGTACATGTAGCGGTATAACGCAGGTTTTAGTACTACTACAACAGCCTATTTACGGCCCACTGCTGGGCACAGGCTGAGATGAGAGCATCACGAGATGGTTTGGGCTATAGTCCCCACGCGGGCCCAGTGCGGATTGGGGACTTCACACACATCTTTGAATTACTTCGCAGGTGCGTGCAGGTTTCTTCACGATGTTTTCCTTCACCGAAAAGCTCAGTGGTAAATTCAAATTGAATTTCGCACATAAGTAAACTTAGAGGTGCGAGCCGGAATCGAACCCCCGACCCTCAGCATGAGAGGCGGTAGGTCGAACCACAAGGCCACCACGGCTTCCACGGCAGGTTTTAGTAATATAGATTAATTAATCGAGCGAGATAAACCTTGGCTGTAACGAGGGTTTTATTAATACCAACGTGGTATGTCGGTGATTCAAGTAAGTATGGCGCTCTTGGATTTATCTAACGCTTGATAAGACAATGTCAGTTAATTAACTAAAAGTGAGGATAACAGAGAATCCTAATTTGGGATTTTCCGTAAATATAATTGAAACGCTCGGCGCTCTTCCACTCCTCGAGCTTTAAAGATATCTACTGTGTCGCTTCTTATCATTCTGACGATCTTACAATGACGGTTAGTGGCAGAATGCGGTGACATCCATTTGATTTTTGTATCGGAAATAGGCAGGCGATTTATATCGATGGTACGACACACTCTCATAACATTACAGTGCTTCACAACCAGTATGATGGCCATGAGCGTGACATTCCTTGTAAAGATCCTACAGTATACAATACAGAAAACGTCTCCTTTCCAAAACTGAAAGCAATAGCTTGCTGCCCTTGCTGGCTTATTAGCTACATATGAAATATAGCTGTTACCCGCGACTTCGTACGCGTAATGGTAATAGCGTTCCCACGGGAACTATGCGTTTTTCCGGGGTAAAAAGTAGTCTATATGTTGACCAGTGTTATAAACTACCCCCATACTAAATTTTGTTGCAATCCGTCCAGTAGTTTTTGAGTTAAATATATATATATATATATACATAAAGAAAAAATTTCTAAAAATCGTTATTTTGTGTTTAGTTAGTATCGTTTACAAACTCGTATATAGTCTCGTGTAGTCGTGTCGTTCAAGTTTCATACGCGACTTCTTCAACAGACTTATTATTAGTATAGATTAGTATTAGATGACACTATTAAAACCTAATCCTATACTAACGTATGATTTAATATGTTCGCGATGGAGACAGCCCTAGCGCTAGGAGGTGGCCTCCAAAAGAGCGCGCTGCTTGCGATTGAAGGAGATGGCCACATTTGGGGGCGTTTGGCACACCATAACCGGTCTTTCGTTATCAGTCGTGGGTAAAAGTGCACGTACGTTGCAATTTTCTGAATAACCAATATTGATTGAATTTTGAATTACACTCAACGCAATGAAATCGGGTCACTTTTTTTTTAGGATTTTCATGAAAGTGCAGTATCTTAAATTGTACTTATTACGGATGCAGAAAGTTTCCCTATGACTACTCCCGTCCCGCCGCAACGTCCGCGCTTCGTTAGGTACCGATTGACAATGATAGAAAGGGCACCAAATATAATACAAATTTAAAAACCTATTAGGTTAACGCTGGTCTCGTACCATACCTCGAAAGCAAAAATTAGGATCACGTGTGGCTGTGGCCGTCTGTCAGTCCGTCTGTTACAATCGATTTGCTCCGAAAATTCAGGACCGATTGAATTTTGGCACATATACTTTCAAAAATTTTCATGTCCACAATAGGTATAAAATTTCAAAACGATGCCGTTTTCATACTTAACGTTACAATAAATCATAAACACTACACCCATATTGATATTTACACATTACAACCCCACCGCAATCCAACAGGGGAGATGGTATTTCACGTCCACCAAGTTGGAATTTAAAATCGTTGTTGTTTTCGTAATCAGCAACCCGATAAACCTTAAAAACGACACTCATATTGATATTTACAAATTTCAACCCCATCGCACCTCAACAGGGGAGATGGTATTTCCCGTTCGCCACGTCGAATTCAAGAAAAATATAAAATATATAAATATAAAAGAAGAAACATACAAACAAATCTTTAACCCCCTTTTTAACCCTTTAGGGGGGGAATTTCCAAAAATCCTTCCTTAATGCTCGCTTACGTCATAAAAGGAACTTTCCTGCCAAGTTTCATGTTTCTTTCTAGGCCTAGCGGTTTAGAAGTTTCATACAAACCTTTAACCCCCTTAATACCCCTTCAGGGGAAGAATTTCCAAAAATCCTTCCTTAGTGCTCACTTTACGTCATAAAAGAAACCTTCCTGTCAAGTTTCATGTTTCTAGGCCAATTAGTTTCGGCTGTGCGTTGATCGATCAGTCAGTCAGTCATTCAGTCAGCCAGTCAGTGTCTTCTTTTATAGATTTAGATTACGTCATAATCACATTTTTCCCCGTTCCCGTGGGAATATCGGGAAATCCTTTCTTAGTGCTCCCCTACGCTCCCCAAGGAACCTGCATGCCAAACTTCAGCTCTCTACGGTGATCCCCGCGACCTAAACATTAAAATGTAAAAATCCCTTTTTCCCCGTTCCCGTGAGAATTTCGGGAAATCCTTTCTTAGTGCTCCCCTACGCTCCCCAAGGAACCTGTATGCCAAATTTCAGCTCTCTACGACCAGTATTTTCGGCTCTGCGTTGATATGTCAGTCAGTCAGTCAGTCAGTTTCTTCTTTTATATATTTAGATAGATAGATAGCTGTTTCCCGCGACTTCGTACGCGCCTAAACATTAAAATGTAAAAATCCCATTTTTCCCGTTCCCGTGGGAATATCGGGAAATCCTTTCATAGTGCTCCCCTACGCTCCCCAAGGAAACTGCATGCCAAATTTCATCTCTCTACGATGATCCCCGCGACTACGTACGCGCCTTAAAATGTAAAAAATAACATTTTTTCCCGTTCCCGTGGGAATTTCGGGAAATCCTTTCTTAGTGCTCACCTACGCTCCCCAAGGAACCTGCATGCCAAATTTCAGCTCTCTACGACCAGTAGTTTCGGCTCTGCGCTGATATGTCAGTCAGTCAGTCAGTCAGTTTCTTCTTTTATATATTTAGATTTTAAGTGAGCTTTATAACGGAACATGGAAGTACCATGGAAGCTTACAACCCTTACGAATTTTGAAAAAATCCTTCTTTGGTTGATGCCTACGTCATTGAAAATGAAAATGAAAATGAAAATATTTATTCAGCAAATAGGCCACATCTGGGCACTATTACACGTCACTTTTAAATGAATTTAACAGAAATAAATTTACCATTAAAGGAATACGTGAGAAAATTTCAAGTTTCTAGCTCTAAGGGTTTGGCCTGTGCGTTTATTTAAAACTTTCATCCCCTATTTTTCCCTCTTAGGTGTTCAATTTTAGAAAACGCTGAAATACGTCACACTTTATTTTTGCCGCACTCAATTCATACAAAACGTCATGCACGTATGTTGAAGAAATAAAAAGTTTAATACAAAATTCCATCCCGTCATGGGGTTTGAATTTTGAACAATCATTTCTTATTGGATGCCTACGTCATAAGAGGAATACGTGTACCAAATTTTATGTTTGTGGCTCGAAGGGTTTGACCTGTGCGTTTATTTAAATCTTTCATCCTCTATTTTACCCTCTTAAGGGTGGAATTTTAGAAAACTCTTGCAATACGTTACTAATTATTTCTGCCGCACTCAATTCGTATGAAATTTCATGCAAATATGTCCAAGGAATAAAAATCCCTTATTTCACCGCCTTGGGGGTTGAATTTAGAAAATTTCTTCCTTGGTGGATGCCAACGTCATAAGAGGAATGCGTGTACTAAATTTTAAGTTTGTAGCCCGAAGGGTTTGGCCCGTGCGTTTATTTAAATCTTTAATCCCCTATTTTACCCGCTTAAGGGTTGAATTTTAGAAAACTCTGAAATACGTTACTCATTATTTTTGCCGCACTCAAATCGTATGAAATTTCATGCAAATATGTCCAAGGAATAAAAAGTAAAAAAAAAACTTTCATTCCTTATTTCACCCCCTTGGGGGTTGAATTATGAAAATTTCTTTCTTGGTGGATGCTAACGTCATAAGAGGAATACGTGTGCGAAAATTCAAGTTTGTAGCCTTACGGATCTGGCCTTTCTGTATATCTAAAACTTTCATCCCTTAATTCACATCCTTGGGGGTTGAATTTTGAAAATTCCTTCCTTGGTGGATGCCAACGTCGTAAGAGGAATACGTGTGCGAAATTTCGAGTTTGTAGCCCTAAGGGTCTGGCCTTTGCGTTTATCTAAAACTTTCACCCCTTCATTCACACCCTTGGGGGTTGAATTTTGAAAATTCCTTCCTTGGTGGATGCCAACGTCATAAGAGGAATACGTGTGCGAAATTTCAAGTTTGTAGCCCTAAGGGTGTGGCCTTTGCGTTTATCTAAAACTTTCACCCCCGAATTCACCCTCTTGGGGGTTGAATTTGGAAAAATCCTTGTTTAGTGGATGCCTACGTCATAAGAGCAATACGTGTGCGAAATTTCAAGTTTGTAGCCCTAAGGGTGTGGCCTTTGCGTTTATCCAAAACTTTCACCCCCGAATTCACCCCCTTGGGGGTTGAATTTTGAAAAATCCTTTCTTAGTGGATGCCTACGTCATAAGAGCAATACGTGTGCGAAATTTCAAGTTTGTAGCCCTAAGGGTGTGGCCTTTGCGTTTATCCAAAACTTTCACCCCCGAATTCACCCCCTTGGGGGTTGAATTTTGAAAAATCCTTCCTTAGTGGATGCCTACGTCATAAGAGCAATACGTGTGCGAAATTTCAAGTTTGTAGCCCTAAGGGTGTGGCCTTTGCGTTTATCCAAAACTTTCACCCCAGAATTCACCCCCTTGGGGGTTGAATTTTGAAAAATCCTTCCTTAGTGGATGCCTACGTCATTAGAGCAATACGTGTGCGAAATTTCAAGTTTCTAGCTTTACGGGTTTGGCCTGGGCGTTTATACATCAGTCAGTCACCTTTGCCTTTTATATATACAGATCAACAAAGAGTGATATATTTACATTACAGCAGCAGTTTGGGACTGTCGCTCGTAGTTGTATTCGGATTTCGGAAACACTAAATAAGCCTGACCACTGTCACATTACAAAGGTAATCAAAGGACACGCCCATCTTTGTTATGAAGTTTCCAAGATGAAAGAGTAACGACACATGCTGTTTGAAGTATAGAATTGCAATGTAACTTGATTCGACTAATGCCTTTTCAGCTACGACATGGACCGCTACGGCATGGTGTTCCGCGGGACGCCGCGACAGACCGACGTCATCATAGTGGCGGGAACGGTCACCAACAAGATGGCGCCGATCGTGCGCAAGACGTACGACATGATGCCGGAGCCTCGCTTCGTGGTGTCCATGGGCAGCTGCGCCAACGGCGGCGGTTACTACCACTACACGTACAGCACCGTGCGGGGATGTGACAGGATCATACCTGTTAGTATGTAACTTAGCTTGGACCAGACCAAAATTACTATGAACGACTGCTCCCTCCTGCCTGCTGCTGGTCTCGCTGGTCGACTACTCCAAGCGTCCGTCTATAGCCCGACACAGGTATTTAAAAGCGTATCACTTGTCTATATGAATGTCTTCTTGATTCACCAACAACTAACGGGATAGCACCGATCGTGCGAAAGACTATGACATGCATGCCGGAATCTACCAGATTTTACAGCATCGTGGGGGTGGATGTGACAGAATCTTACCTGTCAGTAGGTTTTTAATAATCGTGTATAGAAACTGACTGCCTGTAGCGAATTTCTGCTATATAAGGTCAGCTTGATGTGGTGGGGGCCTAAATAACTGTGAAAAACTGGATCTCGCACGATTGATCCCAGCAGTCCTTCGCTAAATAGGAGTATGGAGGGCTATATACATTTGTGTGTATGAATTTAAATGAGTAAGTAAAATGCAGCGGATTGATCAAGAGAAAGATATTAAGTTTAACGCAGATATTGTTATCTTTTTCCCCAAAATTTCATCTTGATAATCTGTTTACTTAACATCGAAAGTTTCTGTCTTTAATTTAGTCAAGCCCCAACGGGAGTTCCGAAAATCATCGTAGCATAGCAACAAATGATTTATTCATTTCGTCTCTTCATCGGCTTCTTGTCTCGTGAATACCTATCCAATTACACGAAAATATTTGCAATTTCGCAGTCGTACGCTTCCAAACAAATCAGATTTTTCTTTGAATATCAAATATCATACGAAATATTCAAATTGGATGTTTGTTGTGGTTACTTCGTCCCTTTTGTAATTAACTTTCTGATTTACTAAGTCTTCTAATATAATATTACGCAAGCGATTTATGAAGTAAATTGAATATTTCAAAACGGCATCTACATGGTTTTACTGTTGGTTAAAGCGTGTTAATTTTCTTTAGGTACCTTACAATTTATTGTATCTAACATCAGCAGGGACAGATTTGCTGATAATAATGATCGTGATGATGATGATGATTTAATTTTAGGTGGACATCTACGTACCGGGCTGCCCGCCGACCGCCGAGGCACTCTTATACGGGATGCTCCAGCTCCAGAAGAAGGTGAAACGCATGAGGGTCGTGCAGGCTTGGTACCGCCATTGATATAGTAAATATAATATTTGAGCCGAAATTATGTTTCTTTTTTAAAGGGCCAAATGGAAGACCAGCTTTACTAGTTTAGATGTTAACACAAATATCGGAATCTTCCCATAAGGACACGAAAAAATAATCCATGTCAACTATGACATGCGCAATATAATAATGTGCTCTAGCTATTTCTTTCATTTTAATGGCATTGTGTGGCTGGAATGAAATGGCGAAAGTTATTTTCGGAAACGTACCTATTTGCTTACACAAAGAGCTCTGCGACGCGTGCGAAGTCTTATGTGATATACGATACAATTCAACCCTTAACAGCAAAGGGAGAAAATCCGTGTACAAGAGAAAAAAATAGACTCGTGTGATAGCATACTAGAGCTCGTTGAGTTGAGTCGCGACATCCGAGATGCTTACCGATTAACTTTGGTTGGAATACAACTGAAAAAGAGATCGAATAAGATATGTATGTAGGAGCTCGTCATCAAAAAGAAACAGTTCTTCAAATAAAATTAACGTTTTATTCGCACTGGTCTTTATAACCGAATTAATCCAAAATACATCACCCAACTGGTCTCATTCACTCATTCATCCATTCCATCTCTTGTACATCTCACTATTTCATCACCTTCACTCTTACCATAAATACTCATTATACTTACAATAAAAAGATCCTACAATGTACATATGTGAACTAAGAGCTTTTTCGCGAAATTGAAAATTATTGCAAGTGTAATCCCCATTTTCGACGTGACGAAACCCAATTTTTGCTAGCTTTCATTTACAGGGGAGTGCTTATCTTTTGTTCGTTTTTATAGCCGATAGCTCATCGCTTACTCGCTCGCGGTGGGACTAGTGCCTAATTCAAATTAAATTTCGCACATAAGTAAACTTAGAGGTGCGAGCTGGAATCGAACCCCCGACCCTCTGCATGAGAGGCGGTAGGTCGAACCACTAGGCCACCACGGCTTCACACTATGCCACCACGGCTTCATAGAGCCCCTGTTTTAACTCACTTCGTTGAAATTTTCATGCAGATTTACGATGAAATCAAACAGAAATACTTGACACATGTGGCACGCCTGAGCAGTTTAAAGACCGTAGTAGCGCAGCTAGACAACCAGGAGAAGAGAAACGTGTTCGCCAAGACAGAGTTCCCTAAGGCCGTCAAAATGAAGAACAACGTATTCCTGTACGCTCACACCTACATCGCGATGCTTCTGGCGGATCGTGTGCGTATTTTCCTTAACATCCATATTATCCATAGTAATATTATAAATGCAAAAGTAACTCTGTCTGTCTGTCTATCTGTCTGTTACCTCTTCACGCTTCAACCGCTGGACCGATTGAGATGAAAATTGGCATGGAGATCGTTACTGGACTCTCGGGATACTTTTCTCGATCGATACTTTTTATCCCGGAAAATCGCATAATTCCCGCGGAAACGCGATAAGCGTTTGTATTATGGGATACGACAAAAAGGAAAAAGTAAGACTCATTGCAATAATTCCACATAATACGGCTTTATCTCAGCCAGACTATTTGCTGTGCCGTGCACCGGAAAACGTTCAACGATACAGCGAGTTTATTCTTTTTACGCTCCCACATTCCACAGCCATAGACAATAATGATGAGTACTACGCCTTAGTGACCAATTTGCTCTGTGTTTACTATCATGTACCTACTTTTAAATCGTTCTAAGTGAAGCATGTTTATTGATGTTTATGAGAGCTAAATTCACCACTGGAGATACTCTTTACCATTTCCGAACGCATAAGAGTAAGAATAAATAAAAAATACATCAGACCTGCCGTGACGTTTTGACGTTCCTTATCATTATGAAATCCCTTTTCTTCACGAATGAGGCCCCAGATTAACATCAGGCAAAGCGCCTCCTCGCTTATCAAGTTCTAATCCTATATCACGAAAAAATCAAACCTCTCGCTCGGTTAGCTTGACGTTTTCATCTGTCGAAAGTATCTAATCATACAAAGTTTTGGTTAGTTTAATTTCAAAGTCACAGTAGAGCATCAGAGGAAGCTACAAAGTCAAATCCACAGTGGAAGGCCGTAACAAAATTCCTGTTCCCTTCAATGGTAGCCTGCTCTGGAGAAACGTCGTTTAGGGCCGGTCACGTCCCGATACGTGCTCCATTGTAGCTTCATGGAAATTTATTGTGAATCGTCACTATGCGGATGAGCGGAAGCGATTTTGTATGGGCATTGTCTTTGGTTCATTGTGTTTCTGGGAAAACCTTGGTGCAGCGCAGTCTTGCACGGTAGTTATTACGTACATAGCTTTATATTTTTTGTGACAGCCATAATTTGAATAGAGAGAAATTAGAATATGCTACGTTTCTTCAAGTGCAGTAGGTATTTGAAGTTTTAACTAATCGGATGATAAAATAGTATTTTAATGTAGTCTAAATATAAGATCTAGTGAGTGAGGTTTCGGTAATAAAGTCGAGTAGGCCTTCCTTTGCACCTGCACGCATCTTCGAAGCAATTTAAAGATGCGTGTGAAGTCCCCAATCCGCACTGAGCTTGCGTGGGGACTATAGCCCAAACCCTCTCGTGATGAGAGGAGGCCTGTGCCCAGCAGTGGGACGAAAATAGGCTGTAGTAGTAGTAGGCCTTCCTTTGAGATATATCTAGACCGTTACATGCCAGGATTTTGTACAGGTACCTATATGACTAGAACTCCAACAGTTCAAACAGATTCCGTTTGAAAAAATAAAACGCGGTTTTTAAAGAAACAGTTCAACTTCGCTCGCAGCACTCCCTTGGAACGTTCACCACGGAGTCGTCTTACAGCCGTAGTAAACGTATTTACGACGGAACGAGTCTATGGACGGATGTAGTACGAGCACGTAGATAAATATCCTGAATTGTATACCTATATTAACAGATAGGGTACAATAAAAGCCGTAGCCGTGGTGGCCTAGTGGTTCAACCTACCACCTCTCTAGCACAGGGTCGGGGGTTCGATTCCGGCTCGCACCTCTAAGTTTACTTATGTGCGAAATTCAAATTGAATTTACCACTGAGCTTTAGCTATAGTCCAAACTATCTCGTGATGAGAGGAGTCCTGTGCCCAGCAGTGGGACGCAAATAGGCTGTAGTAGTAGCAATAGTAGCACAATGAAACCAACATACAGGTAGCTACATGTGGAAGAGAGAAACAATTCAAAGTAGATTAGAGAAAATTTGAAGTTAGAAACTGTCATACAGGAGAGAGAAAATAAAATGGCAGCAGCAAAGGGCGCAACGCAAGTCAATGGGGCATAATGTTCAGCAATGGACCATTTTCGGCCAAGCAAGGCAAGTGCTAGAAAATGATGATTTTGAACACCATTGAGTTAAGTTGACTCCACTATTCCCACATTTTGTGGGGTCGGGACGACATACAGCGACAGAAAGGTTGGGTTGAAACAGTAGTTCTTATGATACTAGAACCAGCATTGTACATTTTAGTAGGCTGCTTTGCTCGCAGCAAGGCAAATCTGGGTACAGTCGGCTGTAAACAATGGGCTCGTAACGTTTTATTGAGCTGCGTCGGCCGATAAAACGCAGATGCGGTGCTAAACGGCGGTTCCCGTGGGACTGCAGCCTTTAAACGCTGAATTAGTGACGAGACTTCGCTAAAGAATGGCGCCAAAGTTTTAGAAGGAAATTCTATCAAGTTAGAGATAAATCTTAAAAACATTGTTCTCTCAGTTGATTTACTATGGAGAACTTAACAAAAAACTATAATTACTAAAAAGTATCCGAGTTCAAGCCTTGAAAATTTAAATACAAATATGTTTCACCACACTTGCCACGCAAATATTCAAACAAATAGCACTCTGGGAAGCCGACTTAAACTAATTAGGTTCATATAGTTCATTGCACATTACCAACGAGCCCCTAGACTCGCGTATCCCTGACTACTCCACTCGTTTTATCTATAACAGAGACAGAAAGCGCTCTGTCTAGTCTAGATTATGTTGCGCTGGGGATTAGCCGCGAGAAGCTGAGGAATAAGCTGCTTAAGTGCTTTGCAAGCGGAGAGACGGCGGACTGAGGATTTCATGAAACATGGCTTTTAAAATGACTATTTTATTCGCGCAGATGTAAAGTAACGTTATCTCTGCGACAACATGGGACAGCGAATTTGTTTGAGTTGAAAGATTTAAGTAGCAAAAATTATAATATCATCAACCTATCGCCCCTCCGGGTATTAATGGCATCAACTAAGAAAGTTCCTTGCGGTCACGTACGTAGCGGAACGCGCTGCCGGTAGGCTTCCAAAAAGATGGAGAGATGAAGATAGCAGAAATATAGCTGTGCTGAAATAAAGCTAGAAAGTAAAAGCGATAGAGATGGCTATCATAGACAATTCCTATGCTACGGTAAATACACCCGCAGAGTTTACAGCATCATCATCAGAAATATCGAGAACAATCGCCTACAATGTATTTGGCAGCTGCAACTTACGTAGAAACGGTAGGTATATTTAAGATATTTATTCAAGAAATAGTCTAAACCAATCAGAATCCTAAATCAGTGGGTATCCTACGTATTTATTACGGCGATTTACTTTATTGCAGCTATGCTCACAGAACGCCTTATTTCTGTCAAGTAGTCGCCCTCTGTAATTAAGTCAGTATTTTCATAATTACTGACTGCGGCGGCGTGTCAAGTATTCATTATTGCGGATTAACTGTTTACGGTATGCGTACTGAGTCAATAATTGATAAAGATATTTAATTAGGTATCTCCATCATTTTCCATGTAAGGAGAAAAATGTGCAAAAGCGTATTCACTAAGGAGCGCTGATTAATTAATTATTTCATAAACGATTTATGATGAGATTATCGATAGAGTATAGATGAGTTTGGTGTAGGTAATGCTAGAAAATTATGATTAAGTAAATTTTACTATAATCAAGTTTCAACATCACAGTGTAACGGACAGATCCTTGTGTATACTGTTACTACAAGGATCTGTTCGTTGAGTTCACAGTGAAATTGGTTCGCTCGTAAAGTCGAGATATAGGTACTCCGATCATAGCAAAGCATCTTATTTATTAAGTACTAGCTTCTGCCCGCGACTTCGTCCGCGTGGAATTCGTTCATAGCATTCCCGCGGGAACGATGCATTTTCGGGTTAAAAAGTAGCCCAGTGTTATAAACTACCCTCATACCAAATTTTGTTGCAATCCGTCCAGTAGTTTTCGAGTTAAATCCGGACATACATACATACAGGTTTTATTTTTCTAAAAATCGTTATTTTGTGTTCAGTATCGTTTATATAGTGCCCTCGGCTTGATAGTTTCTTTTAATTTTCAAATTTCAGGCGCGACTTCCTCTACAGCCTTATAATTAGTATAGTACATTTTATTTGAATGTGAAGGTTTCAGTTTCCGAAAAACTATACGAGTACATGCATCGTTAGCAAATTTTGCACCGCATTAGTAGCGATCATTTAGGTGAGTCACATTCTGCACTGGGGAAATTCTTCAGATTCCAAGTATTTAGCCTATGCCAAAAAGATTCTAAATCTAAATATATAAAACTCAAAGGTGACTGACTGACTGACTGACTGACTGACTGATATAGTGATCTATCAACGCACAGCCCAAACCACTGGACGGATCGGGCTGAAATTTGGCATGCAGGTAGATGTTATGACGTAGGCATCCGCTAAGAAAGGATTTTACAAAATTCCCACGGGAACGGGAAAAATCGCGATTTTACTTTTTATTATTTCTGCGCATACGAAGTTGCGGGGAAAAGCTAGTAAAGTATATTTATGTAAAAAGTCCAAGACATTCGTGGAAACCCTTTTTTAAGCCATTTAAATAATCAACTTTTACTAAGAAACTATTTAGGTTGAATAAACATCTTAGTAGGGCTTCCTTATCCGCTGCGTCTGATCACCTTGATCCGTCCACCGGCGCGGGCGCATTGTCGGATCGCAGACGTCTGGCAGACGAGAATGAGTCAGCGGCTTGTCATTACATTACATTACCGTAGTTAGCCTGAGGCTTTCGTGACCGCTCCAGACCTAATATATATTCGTGTTGTCTAGACTTTGTTCAAGTCACTTCTAGAAATGAAATGGAACGAGAACTTGTATGTGATACAAACGACTCTTATTAGAGTCGCCCTTACGAAAGGCGTTAATGAATTCTCCGCTAGAGGCGCTAGAAGTTCTACGAGGTGCAATGTTGCCAACGTAGCACATTATGTGCCATATTACACGACAAATTGGCAACACTGAGGTCTCCGAAACGTCAAATGTCACAGTGATATTGACGCTGTTGTATAAATTGACAGGCTTGACAGCCAACACCTTCTAGATAGTGGCGCAAACTAGAGAGCAGGAATACGGTGGCCCATTAAGCTGAAAGAACGACACGTGAAGTCGCTGGAGGGATATAGAGATTACGGTGTCGTAATCTATGGAAAAGTTTGCCTACACAATGATGGTTGAAAAATGATAGACAAGAAGTCTAGAGACCTGCTTCGACTTTGGTTGGTTTTCTTTTATGTCGCAAAAACAAGTTTTTGTCAGTAGGTACATTAACTTTATTAGCAAAACCGAAGACCGATCGCGTTTCTTAATTCTTTTGTAAGTATACTTATAAGCCACAACAACACTCCGGATCGAAGATATCTATACAGTAATCCATGCATGAAACAAATACACACAGCGGGCTTTCGATTTTTCTGCCTTCTGCTGCCGGTATAACAAACTCTATTTTCAAACGAATGTCGTTAGTCACCAAGCTACCTTTGATGACATGTTCCGCCTTGTAACTTATGACTCAGGTATTATGATATTAATACAAATTCTGTAGCAAAGCAACTCGAACGAACCAGAAACAAGCCATTACAAATTGCCACATAATTAAACGACATTAAAACTGAAACAATGGCTATTGATACTACATATTATATAAAATAAAAAAGCAGGTGTTTTCAGTAAATGCGATGTTTTCGTATTCACAGCTGTTACATTTATAAAATGATGTTTAGGTAGATGAATATAATTAATAAATGTATATAGTGTTCAATATTGCTTATTTCGTTATTACTGTTAACACGGTGAGAACACGGATTCGAAATCTTATAATACATACCTTACATCCATGGGCCACAAGTCACAGTGACCACTTGGAAAAGTATTCTCAAGGTTAAACTCACTCCTGTCTTCAGTTTCCATCACATTAACTACCAAGTTATAAATATCCAAGACTGGCAAAAAAACTAGCACGCGATCGGCGCTGCGGGTAAATATAAATCTCAGTAAATGAATATATTTGCATTAATCGTATGCGTGATATCTGCTACTGTTTAAGGAGTTTTTCATAAGACAATATATAGCTAAACGCTATCAAGAGACCTCTTTGCAGAAATTTAAATTAGGTACATTTGTTTTATTATCATTCTTGTATCTTCGACTGACCACCTTATGTCGACTCACCACATCTTTACCAAAGTAATAGATAGTGATGTAATAAGCAAAACCGGTGAATATTCATGGGACACGTCAAGTCAACAAAAGTGAAAGCCGTTACGATGATTTGTTTGAACTGTGATCCGACCGGGAATTAATGAATGAAATGACAAAACAAAAGGTATAAACCGTCAACCAACACGTCCAATCTAGCATATTGTCACGTACCAAGTTTCTAATTGAATATCAGAATAAATTGCTGTGGTATAGCAGAACACAACTTAGAAGGCGCGTGGCGAAGCACTTCAGCCGTTGGCGCAGAGTCTGTTATTGCTTAATCCGCGCGCCTTCTAAGTTGTGTCGTACTATACTAATTGTTTATATTCAGCATACGGTCTATTTTTCATACCGTTGTCTATTTGTATGTGCCCGAACTAAAAAAATATCAACATAGGTAGATAAACAAGATTCATACTAGTTTGGGACATCCAGACCGAATTGTGAAAATAAATATCATCATGTAGACGACACTGTTATGCTGTGCTAAGGCTTTAACCGTAAAATAAATAAATGACTAACGATGTTTAAACCTCTGAATCCTCTGATATAGTTAAAGATTTCTATAGGTAGGTAAATGATTTCAACTCGTGGTGGACACTTGAACAGTACAACTTGTGAAACTTTATACTAAAACGGTCAAGTTTATTATCATCGATCGATGGATCGATCCTAAAAATTGTCTAATTGGCCTAAACTTTGGTATTTTTAATATGAATTGGCTTTTAGCGTGAAACGCACCTTGCAACCAATTTCCAAGTCAACTTTGCAGGTGCATGGGATTACCTGTAACTCGTAAATCATAAACCGCAAGGTGCAAGAAAAACTCTTTTTAACAAACATGCAATATTTATTACAGATGAGTCACATTTAAATTTTGATTACTTATATGACGTTGGAGCATGCTATTTGCATAAGCTTTCTTTAAAGTTTTACCCTTTCTTTTGGTGGAAACTCTTCTTTGTACGTTAGATAAGATAGCTTTTTGGCACAATTCGGCACAATTGTATTACCGTATTACGCTATTTTTATCTTATCTTATTGTATTTGTTGTTGTGTCGAATTTATGTGTCAAATAAATGGTTTTCTTCTTCTTTTCTTCTTCTTATCTAGAAAACAGTCTTAACTACTGCCACTGGTGCAGACTTTTATAGATACTTTAGTAAAGTTTCTTACTAAGTAGGTCAACTTCAATATGGCGATCAACGTAGATAATGTTGCAATTATAAGATCACCATTGCGAATAGTGAGGAGTACCTAACAAAATGTCCTATACTAGGGCACATCTTCTTTATCTACACCTCTAAAACCAGGCCAACATACTATACTATTGGAAACTTAACGCTATGAATCATCCTTTATCAATCATTGTCCAACCGGAAAATTGGTTACGAGCATAAGCCTATTCGAAACAGCCAGAGTCGGATGAATTCACCCACTGGAATCCACCTATTGTTGTATCGTTATCTATTTTCCATATGGATCGATGATTGATTCTTTCCTATTTGGCACGAGCTTACAATTGCTGCAGGCAGACCAAATTGCACTTCGTTTCCGATAACAAACGTGTAGAGCGTTCGGAAATCGTTAGCAGTAATTAATGAAGTTGTGCACTTGGCGCTCGCGCGTGACCGGAGCCCTAACTTGGACGTTTTAATTATAAACCTGTCGAGTTTGTAATAAAGGGGGATTGGTTACTGGAGAGACAGAGCTTTAAGGGGAAATGGCTTTTGTCGATAGTCGACTAACCGTAACATTAATGAGCAACAAGAGCTTTAATCGGAAATTCCACTCTAGCTTTCAACGTAAACTACTCACAAAGTCATCCTCATTTAGCAGAGCGAACCTGGCAACACGAGTCTGGAACATCTGGATTGGGCCCAAATCGGTTCAATCATAGTGGGTTAAAATGGAGGTCGCATCCCGGTCAACGAGGTCGCAAAAACGACCAATCGGGCCGTGTCACAAGGGCGCCAATTAGGGACGTCAACACGCTTCGGTGCACCGGCACTATATGTTTATGGCTGGTATACAAAAACCCGCTGTACCATACAATGTGTCGATGATTAGCCACGTTGACCAATTGTCAAATAGAAGTTGACAGCTTGATCCGTAGAGCGACCAGCAAATCTCTGCTTAGCACAAACTGTAACGTCGTACCTAATCGACCACGCGACCGTTTTGAACATTTGACCACGATCTCACCTGTGGTAAGTGACGATGCGGTCGAAGGTGATACATTTATAGTTGTAGTTGTACAAATCTGAGTCTGAATTTACATTACACGCCGTTATCAGACGAGCTAGCAGTTCAACTTTGTTCTATAGAGCATGCGAATTCTAGGTAGCTCAAATACTGGGTATTCAACGTCCAACATGTTCGAGTCAACAGTAAACGAAAGACTTTTTATTTAGTTTGTTTCAGAAAGCACTCCACACCGTTTCGCGCTGCCAAAAACATTTGAGAGCTCTCGAAACTCTTCGCATATAAAATCTCACTACAGTCTATACGATTATCCGACTTTCGTGAAATGTTTTCAAATTGGACATTTTTCCGATGGTTTAACGGACAACCAATATAATATAAGTGAAACTGTTTAAACCAAATTTGCAAAGTCTAAAGTGAAATGTGAAGTTTTTGCCCTCGAATCTTAGGAGACAAAATAAAAAGTTCTCTTCGCACAAAATACTACTGGTTTAATTTTACCATTTTCCAGGTCTTAAATGAAAACCTGCGCCTGCAAATTACCTAGAACTAGTTAAGCTTGTTCAAATTACTGCAGCCTGCGTGTGCAAACTTAATGACGGGTAAACAGCACCTTCCTTGTGTGTACCTACATTGCCTTTGGTTTTCCAACAATAAACGACCACGATATGAAACGATACGAACGCTACGCTACGATAGAGACCACGTCGCACACATTGCTAATCTAACCTCTGTATAATCTATAATACTAATATCTGTAGAAATCTGTACAAGAAGTCGCGTCTGAAACTAGAAAATTCAAAGAAACTATCATGTCGAGGGGACTATATAAACGATACTGAACACAGGAACAAGATTATTGGAAAAAAAAACTGAATGTATACATAAATGACCGAGTTTAACTCAAAAACTACTGGTCGGATTGCAACAAAATTTAGGCTATTATTTATCCCGGAAAAACGGATATTTCCGTATAGAACGCTATTACCGAATTCCACGGCGAAGCTGGTTTATAATATAAAACAAGAAATTGACTGATGATTCGATGACTGGCTGATCGATCAACGTAGCAGATGTAGAAGGCTGAAATTTGGCATTTAAGGTCCTTGGGGAGTGTAGTGGAGCACCAAGAGAGGATTTCCCGAAATTCCTACGGGAACGGGGAAAATCGGGACCCAGTTATCGGGATCGAGTTATACCGCGGGAGGCGGTTAGTTTACTCAACAGACCCGGGTAATCTTCACTTCGTACGCAGTTAATTATTTTTTCGACAAAGTTAAATATAATTTCGCCTGGTAACATTTTGCGGTTTATTTTCCACGGTTAATTAAAGTTACAAGAACTCCTGGGAAGCAATTAAGTTACTCAATCCTTATGGTGAAGTTATTCCTCATTGATGCTAATAATTAATTGCTTAATCAAAATACTTAAGAAATACCGTTTTCCTATTTACATCCTTCAGTTTTGGTACAATTAAATTTTCAAGTGTAATCTGCAATAAACGCGACCACAGCTTTCTATTTAAACCAAATCGTATGTCAATGTTACAGATAATGAGTTCCAAGTTTCCAACTCATTTTGCATTAATGATTCTTGCAACTTGCAATGTCAATATTTTTCAACCGTATAATTTGTATGTTGTTCGTATTGTCATAAAACAAGTATTGTTATGTTTATAAATAAGTAAGTAATTTAACTTGAAATAATGACCTACTAAAAAACATGTTAAGTAGTTAGACGGATGTTTATTGTTCCAAGGTTGTGTGGAGCCGTGTGGTGTGAGTCATGTAATGTCATCGGGGACTAGTACAATATAAAATTGTATGTTTATGGACCGACCAGACATGTCTGTACAATGATTAGCGTCTGTTATCTGTTTGCAACATTACAAATATTACTATTATAATGTTTTTGTTCTGGTGAGTTTCCGCTAAGATACGGTAACTGATAAAGGTCATTTCTAGTTTTCAAAATGAATTCCTTCACATTATTAGACGTAGGAACGTCCCAAACCAGAAAGATCAACCTGTTATGGCATAAGTAATAGCCCTATTACGTCAATGTCGATGGTCACGGGAAGTGTAAGTTATCCCGGTCGTCTGGGCAACGTTACGTTCGGTATTTATATCGCTAACTCAGCGAGGGCACGGTCTCGGTCAAACGACAGACAAGGGCGACTGTTTGAGAGACGCCATTATCTCACGCGTGCTCTAGGATTACTCAATCCGTTCGGAAATGGTACAGTTTTCACGTACGACGCGAAGCCAATGGAATTTGAGAAAAGCATTTTCTAGAAACATTGACGCAGGGATATTCAGCATGATAACAAAGAATATACAAAAAGTGGGCATACATTAATAGTTATTTATTCACCAAGAGGAGTAAGGCATTGATTACTCAACGAGTGGCCATTAACATTAACACTTAAACAACACGAGTTGAGTAATAAATACTTACCCTCGAGGGATATATAATACTTTATACTACTCTTACGAAAGAACAACAAAACCTCGTACAAAAATTTAGATATATATAGGATAAATAAGTATCATCTGGAGCGTTTTGCAAAAAAGAATTGATTTCATCTGCCGATTTGTCGAGCACTTTGGATTTCTTACTGCGAAACCCGCTAGACTTCTTTTTCAGAAATGCTGCTAATTTTGAGTATTTCTTTATATCAATATTATCTCTGGATAACAATGTACTTCTCAGCATTGAATATATACTATTGAATATATAGGCTGCTAGGCTTATATTTTGAAGACTTTTCACTAAAATAGGCTAGAAGAACATTTTCCGACAAAGAAGAAGCTTGCTTTTCAGTCTTCCACTGCATAAATTCTTCATACTGCTTCATGTACTTATTTTTTGATTTTTCCGGTAGAAGATTGTTAATTGCTTGTTGAGCATGAATTAATATTTCAGATGGCGTTCCAATAATACTACCATCGCTACTTTCCTCATTTGTTGAAGACATTTCAAACACAAAAGCAAATTCAAAGTTATTACAATGAAACGAAAGGCGCGCGATATTCTTTTTTAAAGTGAAAACCGCGCCAACCTTTTTTTTTTAATTTGGGCGCGCCGCGTCTTTACAGCTAGTGACGAGACAGATCATTACAAAATTTCTTGCGTGCAACCCGAAATATAAAATCATATTTAGTATAATTAATCAATGCATATGTTTCTTCAAACCATTTAACGATATTGTTATCGCATTTTCGAGTTTTTTTTCCGAAAAACTTTTTTGATGTAGGTACATTCGTTTAGAACGTCTATATAGCTTGTGTAAAGTCGGCAGTGTCAAATAAAAAAAAGTATTAACCTACACGCATCCATGGCTCGTTTTGGAATTAAAAAAAAACATAACTGTGGAATAATGGATTTTCATACAATATTACTACATGGGTAAAGTGTGTAATAATGGATTTGCATACAACATTATTAACCAGATTTTGAAGGAGGATTAATGAGCAACTTTCTCCCCAATTAATGGGTTAGTTTGAATTGACTTTCCGAGTAGGTGTAGTATAAATGAAATTATTGAAATATGTACTTGATACAAACATATATTCTAATCGAAAGGAGGGAAACAAAGAAACAAAGACAGTGGTAATCGATTCGTCAAATAGATTCATTGAGTCCCACAAGATCTAAGCGACCCAAAACGTGTAGATAACTTCCGGAGAGCGTAAAATCTAAAAGGTTTTACATGCGCCATCGTGACATTCGTGACCTTAACACTTGGCACCAGTTTCTTGAGGTGAAAATATATGTAATCAATGCTCTTATTGGAGTCTACTTTATGACAGCTTAATGCGTTACTTATTTATTATTACTATGAAAGCTACGAACTTTAGAAGACGATGTTACACATTCTTCAAACATAAATAAACGTACAGAGATTATGATTCTTAAAACCTTTTAATTCAGTGGAATATAAATATAGACTAAAAATCTGTGTCTTTAAGTAGTCCAGCTTCAGTGCTTCGTCTCGGGTATATAAAGAATATCATAACAGTTGACTACAAGAAGTTTATGCACAGTAATGAAGTGAAAACAATAAAAAATGAGGTGCTTAAGAATATTTGGATGACATCCAGTGTTTTATTGCCAAGCTCGGATAGATTACTATTTGGCACAAGATTGTTTGCATACCCCGGTAACAAACTAGAAGCCGTGATCGCGTGGATTTTGGAAGGTATTTGGGAGCGGGAGTTCAGTTTGCCAAATGGGCTTAGCAGCTGGCGAGGCGTATATTGTTAGTCATGAAGCGAGACCGCTATTCCGCAGTTGAGGGAAACTATATATTGTTGCTTCATCAAGCATGTGAGAATAAATTTAAAAATATTTTTATTAAATTACATTATGTACTTGTAATATTATCTAGCAAGGATTTACGAGTACTTACGATTACGACACCGATAAAGCTTGTGTACAAGCCGTGTTTTCAAGCATAATAACGTATTATCAAGGATAACACGTAAACTATCTGTAACTAAGGAAGGAAAGACGAAAGGAAAGAAGGAAGGTTAGGTATTATATAGTTGATTATGTGAACTAGACAATCATATTTATATATAGAGAGACCAAGCTCCGATACTTTGACAAGTCAACAATATTTTAATGACGCAACGAATCCCTTGGATTAATGTTTTATCACATCTTAATCAATGATCTCATCTATCTCATCTTAATGATTGATGATGATTATGATGATGATGATGATTTCTTGATTAATGTTTTACATGCGATATACTTAGAATATTTCCTCGCAACTATTCATATCTATGATTAAAAAAAAAGCAAGTCTAAGTTTTAGCAAATTAACCCAATATTCCGGAATATATTTTGGATACACGTTCGCAGTTGCGTGCAGGTTTCCTCACGATGTTTTCCTTCACCGAAAAGCACAGTGGTTAATTCAAATTGAATTTCGCACATAAGTAAACTTAAGAGGTGCGAGCCGGAATCGAACCCCCGACCCTCTGCATGAGAGGCGGTAGGTCGAACCACTAGGCCACCACGGCTTCCGAAGTAATTCAAAGATGTGTGTGAAGTCCCCAATCCGCACTGGGCCCGCGTGGGGACTATAGCCCAAACCCTCTCGTGATGAGAGGAGGCCTGTGCCCAGCAGTGGGACGCAAATAGGCTGTAGTAGTAGTAGTAGTAGTAGTAAACGTTCGCAGCTTCGCTACATTATTTGGGTGGATAATTCCATATCATACTTTGAAAATGAACTTTCCCAATTTGCCGATCCGGGTTAGTTTGGACACTCACTATCATAATCATAATTAAGGCCGACTCGGACGTGATAAGGGGTCACGTAATTAGAGTGAGGGGGTGGGTGCGTAAGATTATATATTATTTTCGAGGTTGAGTTTTTATGCCAGACCACCTGATGGTAAGTGATCACTGTGGCTCATGGAGATAAGTCATAAGATTTTGAATGTGTTGCCAACTCGAATAGTCTTCGTATTTATTAGTCGGTACACTCAAAAGCAATGAATTCGATTCGGGTCACTTAGTATGGAAAATGCTATACAAAGTGACCCCAATTCATTGCTTTTGAGTGTATATATTGAACGTCTCTATGCCGGTAATGTAACCAGCTCTCTTACCTCTTTGCCGGCATACAACACTGCGAGCACTGCTATTTGCACTGGGTAAGAGGGTTGTAGCTATCCGGATTCACCTTGCATCAGGTCCTACCCGGCAAAATACCGAAAATAGAACGCCTACGGCATGAAATAGTATGAGACGATAAGGTAGCGCTCATCAAGCCATTAGACCACAGAAATGTTACAGAAGGTATAATAGAAAATAACGTTATGTTTGTGTGGCACGAATAACTGTAGCTATTCACAATGACAACCGTTGACGTAACTGATTGTAGGTAGTGCAAAAACCCGTAGTGCTGCATTATATCTATCTATACTATAAGCGATCGAACAACGGATACATGAGAGAAAAAATGCTTTACTTTACTTTCTTTATACTGTTGTCAAACAGTTGTAGAATCAAATTGAACCAAGATCCATTTGCGGAAATTATAGTTAACTATGATATTTTGCTGCGATATTTTATGTCGGTCTAAAAAAATAATTCCGTAAGAAAAACCAAGGCAATTTTATGTTTAGTTTAGTAGGTACTTAGTAAAATATTTCAAATTGAATTTTTCCATTAGACAACTTTGACAAAGGTCAAATTTAATAACTAAATGACTAAGATATATAATTATCTCGACGGTACCATAATACAATGCGTGCATGACCCTCGTAAATCGCGCAACATTAGCAACTTCTAGCTTAGGTATACCTATACGCATTGCGTTATACGTCCCGGGTGAAAGTAAATTTGCATGTGCTCACATGCGACTTACAGTATAAAAAAGAATGCATTGATCAAATATAGCTTACAGAATTTGTCCTTTCGTAAAGTTTATCGTAGGAACCATACCTGTGAACAAGAAAAAGTATATATTAGTATTTAAATTGTGTACAATTCATTTGAGTACGTCATTTCTGTAAATGTTCAATTTAAAACCGCGGAGCTTTCAGTACGGCACACGGCGGACACGGCCTATAAAAGCACGATTTCGATCACATATCGAATGAAGTGTCAATATTTGCGTGCGAGGACATCTGTACACTTGTAAATGTGTGTGTACCACTACGCGGGCCAATGATTAACTCTCCATCTCCGGATGAAACAAATGACGGTAAGGGCGAGTTGGGCGCGAGTTGCGCGTCGGCTAGATTCAGGCGAGTGATTCTGTGGCCATTCTGTATGTTAGTACTATTAAATATTCTGTGGGTACGGTGAAGGAAAACATAGTGCACGCATGTGCCAAGCAATCCAAAGATGTGAGTGATTCCACAAAATGACTACATCGTAGACATTTTCATGACTTTTCTACTTGCATGTGCTTGTGCTTAACTAGCAGTGGGATGTAAGATAACAGCTTTGCAATCATTTTAGGTACATCGACGGTGTCGCCATTCAACATATTCTCAAAATATATTTAGAACATTATTTTGTAAATAATAGAGTAGAGTAGAGGCAGTGTGTGTCAAACAAATAGAAATTGACAGTAGACGGTAGCGCGGTACTTAACCAGAAACTGGCAGGTCAATCAAACGTTTTGATTGGGCCGCCACAGTTAGCGAGTGATTGGTTTTCTGTCCAACGTGTTATTATCAGAGGCCCGTCGTCCTAATCGACTCCGATAATTACATACTAACAAGCAACATGTCGTTTTATAAATAGCTAGCTGCATAGTGGTGGGACTATATAGAAGAATTTTATAAAATTATTGGGTACAAAATATTTCTATTTTCTTGTGTCAATGAAATTCTTCACGCTGAAATAGGCAAGTTTCTAATTCAAGCCTGTTCGGGCCAAGGCGCTCGCCGGGAACTCGACAAAGAAAATTAATACCCGCTCCAGTTGTAACAATGCTCATAACACCACCTCAATTTTATATGTATATTGTCATAAAGCTGGAATGATACGAGTTACTATGCCCGAGAATCAGGTTAATGATACTCTGGCATTTATTACAAATTTATGCGTCATAATAATCCATTAAATTGTTACGCATATCCAGCTTTTTTGTCATCTACTTAATCTACCGTTCATAAATGAATACAATCTCTATACTCTTCAATTTCAGTTCTTTCGAGGTAAACTCAATAAGAGATGAGTTATGAAGATCTGTCACTTTTTTGACGGTATCATAAATAAACCGAATATCACGGCAAAGTCCAGCCACTTCTCAGCGAGTCACCTTCCTATCACTCCACTATTCAGATGAGAGCTGAATTTCAGATTATAAAAAGTTAATTAAAAAAAACAAAAAACCCGACTGCGTAAAAACTAAAACGAAAAAAACAAGACTACTTAGTTCAGTAGTAGCTAGGATTATGTTAAGTAATTGATTGCTATTGAGGAATCTAAAGATGCCTACTATCGGGACCCATTATTTGTAACATTTTAACCTAGATTTTAAATGGGTCCCGACTGTAGGCATCTTTAGATTCCTCAATAGCAATCAATTACTTAACATAATCCTAGCTACTACTGAACTAAGTAGTCTTGTTTTTTTCTTTTTAGTTTTTACGCAGTCGGGTTTTTTGTTTTTTTTAATTAACTTTTTTATTTTATTATTTTTAGTTAGGGATTAAAAGACCGTAAATTCCGCAATCTTGTCATTTCATGGAGAGAGTTGCTATCGTGGGGATTATTAAGTAGCTTGCGATGATCTAAATTACTGATTATTAATCCCTCTAGAGACCTAACCCGGCTCAAAACGCTACATAAGCCTGAACCTATTAAAATTCTTCAAGTCAACCGATAGATGGCGCTACTGGTACTACATAAGAGTATTAGGTAGCTATTTTATTTATTTACGAGCGCTGAGTACTGACTAGTGTACCTAATTGGTACCTATAATCAATTAGGTTATATTTCACTGTATCACACACACTATTGACACTTTAAATGTAATAACGAAACTAAAAGTCTTCAAGTCAACGGATAGATGACGCTACTGGTACACTACATTGCACATGCGTACGTACTTGATTGGAGTTTGAGATTTATGAAAAACATTATTATTAAGTATTTTATAGTCGTCGTGACCTGCTTGAAGACTCGTTGGTCTAGATTATTTCCTGTGTTGCTAATTCGAACGGATGTACTACTGGGTGGATAGGTAGGTACCTACTTTACGTGGTTAGTAAAGGAACTTTGAATCGTTATAAATCATAAACGGTTCTTTTGTCTGAAAAATGGTCAAAGAAACCTAATAATGATTTTTAAATACCTATTCAACGATACCTCACATGCCATAGTTGGTTGACTTTTATTTTTTTATTTTGTACAATATGGCGTCTGGTAGCCGCCATTTTGAATTTTGATAAATTTCATATCTTCAGTGACACTCGCGCAATTCAGACGAATCGATTGACGTATGATTCATTAAAATCGACCCACGCGTTTGATCTCTAGTGTGCCACAAAGGAACAAACATACATACATACATACATACATACATACATACATACATACATAGACAGGTAAACACATAACCCTCCTTTGCGGTGCGCAGTCGGGTAAAAAGGGAACCGCAGTGATAAAGAACCACCCCCGCCTAAGTCAGGAACATTGTGATATATATTTTCCAAGGAACACGGAATTTTCGCGTTAACCCCTATAAAAGAGCGCACAAATCAAGTTACGGTTTCGCTGGATAAATCACTCGGCCCAGTAATCCTAAAAAAATACCAAAAATGTTTTCTGAGCTCGAATAATCCGAGAGCTCTCGTGCCGCCGCATGAAATTTAATAAATAAACACCGTTCGTGTCAAGAGATCCCATCTCTCGTGTCCACGGTTACCAGGGATGATATTTTCCTCACCTGGCAAAACCTGACAGTATAAACTCAAGGCTATTTGCTTTAATATACAATACATTGCTACATATTTACTGGTCCATCTAAATTGTGATACTCGTAACTTTCGTAAGACTGTCACGCAAGTCACGAGGCTTTTCAATTAAATCAATAAAAATTGGCTCTTAGTCTAAGATTCATTACTGAATATGTGTTTTCCATTAAGAACCACTTAAGTATGTAGGTATATAAGTTATCGAACAGTGTCAACCCTCTGTAAGCTTCCACAGCAAGAGATTAATGAGACAGGCTCGGGAACTGACACCTGCCTTGATAAAGCGGCTCGGAATACGACGATCCCACGGTAATGCTTGCAATTTGGGTCTAGGAATAACATTATGTGGGTCAAACAAGCAGTAAATCAGACCGAAGGAAAGCCACTGTCAATATGTTTTTTTACCGCATTAATCAGAGTAACCTTATAAAATCGGGAGCAGTGAAGGAAGCGACTTATTTCGTTATAGAATCTAGTGTGTAGTGACATTTAGAGCTTTTGGTCATGGTCATGACGAAGAAAGCTTAGGTTGGAAACAAAGGGAACCCGTAAACAAAGCGTAGGAAACCCTGAAAACAAGCGCCTTTCAGAGCAATCAAATTACTTAACAATAACCCTCAGCGTCTAGGACTACAGACGCTCGCTCAATTTGCCTAAACCAAGCGACGATGAAGGGCCGTAGAGACATAAATAATTCATGAGCTCAGAGACAATTGCCTTCCCGTCCACTGCCGATTAGCCCGCGTGGCGTGCTTCCCGGTGGAGATTGGTTATTAACGGCGCTTTCGTCGACGGAACTTGAGTTGGCGATAGCCGTTACCTACGTTACAGTTGGTTACAGTGACCTACATTACTAAAGCCTATCTTATTGTTCCAGTGGCACGGTTCAGTATTTTGTAATGTATGCTTTGTTTCTTATTTCTTATGAATCCGATTTCTCTTTCAAGTTTGTATACCCAATTGCTGAAGTGACCTTAGTATTTTTATCGCATTTATTTTCAATGCCTTATAATGCTTAATTTCCCACCAGAATACAGGTGATTTTTCCAACGATAGACGTCACCAGCACCAGGAACAATAGGGATGACGACAGGGTGAAGAAATCGAAATTCTAATTAGTCCGTCAGTCAGGTAATAAAAATATATTAGACACGTATTTTTTGTTTTATCAAATTAACAAAGTATGACTAAGTTAAAACGCATTAAAGTTGGAGAGTGGGGGCTAACTACGTCACCGTTAGGTATAAATCGTAGCTAACAGTGACGTCACGCGACATTTCAACTCAATATATCTCCGTATAAGTTTGATTACGTGAAAAAAGAAAAAATACGTGTCCAATACGTTTCAATAATCTTCCTGATAGAGTAAGAAAAAAAAAGTTGTCGTCTTCCCTATTCAAACAAGACAAAGCTGAAAAGCCATCAAGATTGTCCAATTATTAATCGAAGGGACAGCTGATGGCGGACGTTTCGAGACAAGCGATCGTATTGGCTCAAGGGTATTGGAGCAAGGGCTTTGTTCCAGGACAGGAATTCAGGACCATGGTAGATGTACAGTCAGCAGCAGAAGTAGATAAGCTGTCCAAGTGTTCAAAATGACCTACACACGCCCTTAACGTCTTAAGAATAAGGTCGTGTGTAGGTCATTTTGAACACCTGGACAGCTTATCTACTTCTGCTGCTGACTGTACTTGGATTCATCATAATCTATTAACCTTCATTAATATTAGTATTAGCATAAGCGAATGCTCTAAGTCAGGTATGGCATTAGTTCATTTAATAAAATTTCATTTATTCAGTTATAAAAAAAAAACTGTTTTATGCTATATCATTATAAGTATCTTTGGAGGTTCTACATTTCGTTTGAGCTTTGTACTGGATAGTGAAGTCGGTATTATTAAGTCGTCAACATACATGCCATAATTCATAATTTTCATAAGAACTCTTACTTGAAAATCGGACTTTACTTGCTCACTCGGTCGATACCAAATACGATAGTACTATAGTCATCAAATTCAAATTCAACAATCATCATCGTCAATATCATCATTGCTATTCCAGCTGAGCTGAAAATTCAGCCTGAAATACGGCCACTGCTGAACCTATGACAAAATGTCCGCACCAAACAGTTCTGCGCTTCAGACATCCAACAAAAACTTTGTGACTGACACACATTGCGATAGGTATATTAAATACGTTACGTACTAAACTAGACCATCTCTCTACATCAACTCTTAATTCAGCAGCGTAACCTGCGTAACACCAACAATGCCACTTTGACAGACGTACGCAGCAGAATGCCACTAAAACACTTATCAGTTTATTCCAATTAGTAACGTCGACATTGTACGATGGATTGCAGATAAAAACTGATCGATTGCTTTAATGAGACAACGGTTAATAGCCTGTGTCGATCATGAGAAAAACGCTTATAACAATTCAGTTTCATAAATCACTCGGTAAACAGATACGAGTTATCATTTGTCGGGGAGAATATGTTTTGATTTTACCCGGCTAAAGCGTTATTCCTATTTTGTACTAGCTTCTGCCCGCGACTTCGTCCGCGTGGAATATAAAATTGCCGATAACTTTTCTTTCCGACATCCGATTTTAATCAAACATAGCTTGCTCCAAATGATGCTCTATCTACCCTTGAAAACTGCATTCAAATCGGTTCAGTAGTTTCCGAGATTAACTCTAACAAACAGACAGACAGACAGAAAAGATTTCTAATAATCGCTGTTTTGTGGTCTAGCATACATCTTTAGACCCCCCGTTCCTTTTTTGAACTTTTCTTTCTATGTACAGACACGCCCGGTTCTGCTCTTTTATTATAGTAATAGATTGCTGTATAGAAGTATCAGGATTGTTTAAAAACAAGCTCGAGTAGAGCGAAGCGGACAATCCTCAATTACTTTCGCTGTATAAACACTACACGTCGCCAGGGCCGCATTGCTCTGACTTGGAAATCACTTCTTCGACCTGATTAATTTGTCCCAAGCAAGTAAAGCTCGTAGATAGACGATTGTAGGTACCCTTACAAGTGCTCGAGGGACGACAACAAATGTCTGCTTTGTATAAATAATGAAGGAAACCTGCCCGAGCCGCAATATGCGCCGTGTCATCTCTTGGGTTCCGCACAAAATAACACATGACGAGTAGTAAATGAACTTGTCTAGTAGAATTTGCTATATTCTTGCCAAAATTAGTAGTGAAAGGTAATTAGATTTCGCTCATGGAATGCTTGTTTAGACAGCTTGTCTAAACCTCAAGTAAGAAAGAAAATGATTTACAACTTTTTTGGCTATAGGTATCTACAAGAAAATTTAGTTTTCAACTAGGTAACCCTAAACAAGTTTATGCACTAAAATTGTAAATCTCATTTTTTATTAACATTGCTAATGCTAAGAAATGCGAATCCAACATTATGAAAAAAACATCAATTTTAATAAACTGAGAACAGAAGAATCCCTTTACGCGAATAAAAAAATTTGAATTTTATGTTAAATTCATGACAATCATGACTGTCAGATGCCATTTGTCAACGTATTTACAATAAATTGGAACGCCATTAAGCGGCGTTGAGCCAAAAGGCTGTATCTTAGTTTGGTATTCAGAATTATACGACCTTTTAAAACAGTAGCATTTCGAATCATATAAAGGGCCACGTGAACATAGATAGAGAGTATTCGGAACACGTTTCGGCACGTGTCCGATCTAATGAGCTTTACGGGGCTCTATTGTGTTACGCTTTAACAAACAAATTGATGCGACACGCTTCACGTGCAGAAACTAAACAACAATATAAATATACAGAAAAAATGACTGCCTAATATTATAATACTACCTACTACAGCCTATTTGCGTCCCACTGCTGGGCACAAGCCTCCTCTTATCACGCGGGCCCAGTGCGGATTGGGGACTTTCACACCCATCTTTGAATTACTTCGCAGATGCGTGCAGGTTTCCTCACGAAATGTTTTCCTTCGCCGAAAATCTCAGTGGTAAATTCAAATTGAATATCATAATTAATTATGAACAATGTCAAAAAATAAATGAAAATTATGCGTCAAAAAGCAATTAAGTTAATAAAAGCTGCTATTACCCTGTACTGTACCACGACGTCGGTTTTGCGTCTATTCTTCAGCCGCGCGACGCAAAAGCATCGCTCGCTTGGGACGACAATAAAACGAATGTTGTGAATTAGCATGAAATAATTAATGCTTGGGACGAGACTGGCATAATAAGCTGTGCTAATGTGCATTTCATTCGAATCACGCGCCTTCCGTCGCCTGCCGTCCTTGAGAAGGGCGCAGCGCATTCCGGAGCGCACTACCGGCTCCCTTTGTCTCTAGCACCGTAGATTCTTTCAATTGTAAGTAATTGTAACAAACGATGGCATGCACTTCCAATTAGGATCGACATTCTCGTTACACTTTACAATGTCTCTTAAACTTGTCAACTTGCCGCACGCACGAGAGAATCTCGTGTTTAGACAAATTAGCGCCTCAAAAGTCACGATATTTTTGAACCCAATGGAAAACATGGACTTGCGATTACAACCTGACGCGACAAATACGAGAAAAGCAAGTTTTACCAGTAAAGTTTGAATAAAAAAGGAATAACGCGAAAAGCTGAATAAGTAATTACGAGCAACGACAAAAATGGCAAAGAATAAAAAATAACAAATTAAGCTTGGCCTTGTTTCTTCGAAAATGATGTTTCGGAGACTTTTGAAATCTGTTTTATTTCAGTACCGAGGCGGCGTACAGTTAAATGCTGTTTACGATACGATGATTGATGTAATCCACATAATAACAAAGACAAGGTTAGCTCCTACTCCTAAATGTGAAGGACACATTGAACATGTTTATGTAAGTCCCTCCCTAGCTATTACTTCTGCCAACTGTTTGTTCCGTCATCCTAATCGCTAGACCACTAGAATATGTAATGCGGATCGCTTCGAATAAATCACTTGGCCGCTTCCTAGGAACTGAAATAGACGAGTGTATTACGGATGGACTGTATTTGTTTACCTCCTACCACATTTATCAACAATCTCAGAAGTTAGAACTGATATTCATGAACCTTAAATAATCGTGTGATTTTGAATTAAATTTAAAGATGCGAAACAAAGCGCGAAAAAGTTTTTAATGAACGGCTTGACATTGAACCTGACCCTCGTGGTCGTATTCGCGAAGTACAAAGGAGTTACGTAAATCAAATTTATTGCACCATTGTGTTGTGTATCCAGGTTTTACAGCTCATAAGAAATAGGTAATTAAAAAACTCAGCGCGGTCATGTTGCTGGAAAATTGAAAACGTGTAGCCATTGACGACCGCTGAAATTATTAAGCCGATTATGAATATGATTTTTTTACGCGCCTCAAGAATAGTTAAGAATATGCAAACAGGCACGCGGTTATAAACCAAAGCTCAAGCTATTTCAAGTTGTTTTCATATAAACACACACTAATGTCTGTCATCAAAAATAGATTTGGCAGTATCGTCGCACGCGGATCGCAACTGGCGGGCGTTGTCACATCAGCAGTTGTCGGTGAGGCATTTGCACAATCTGCAAGCAATGAGCCTTGATATGTGAAAAATGTTTCGATTTTACTACCATTTTCAAAATTGATAATTCCTTGCCGTTCCCTTTGAAGTATCCTTGCTTGCTTGAACTGACATCTTTTACATTTAGTGTAATTAATTATATTTTACCAAAAGTTACTGTCAAACACATTTTCACCTCAAATATGGTTATAATGAAATAAATAATCGAGTTTTTCAGAGCATCCAGCCGTAAACTACAAACTATGTCAACTCAACTAAGTACATAGTCAATGTTTCCTGCTGAAATCCGTCGTGAGGTCAAATTCTGTCACTAGTCTGGTCTCGCTAATGCTGGCGTTGACGTAAAAACTTAGCAATTAGACCCTTGAGTGCTTTTTCGGAATTGCGAGAAGTATTATTTGCTTTTTTACAAGAATCAATTGGACGTGAGTAGGTACCGTGCGTTTTCAAATGTAAGCACGATGATGGATGGACGGAGATGTTCACGATAAACAGTTTTCACGTAAGCTCTTTAAAAGCCGTAAACGTGAATCACTTTACGTACACAAATTAGCCAAGTGATCACACTCCCAAACATCTTGTACGATACAGCATCGAAAACAATGCAATCTCGTCTTTTAAACTCTACAAATCTGTTCAGAACCGATTGATAACTCAAATTGTCCATCGCGGTTATCTGGACGCTTGGAATGGCTTGCAGACGCGCTGACCCGTAATTCATCCGGCCACCTGGCGACCAGACGGAATATTCATCGAGTCCGCCAATTGTATACATTTTGTATGTGCAATGAAGTTTAAATAAATAAATAAATAATAAATAAATATTCTGAATTTCAAATGTAATTTTAAGTTATTGAATCGTAAACTGGCTCAAATTTATGTTTTATGGATTTTCATTTGATAGCCAAATTGGTTTGAATGTTCGTTTTAAACGATCTGGTAGTTATCTGATATGGCTAAAACATTTTCATCTAAAAATAGTAAGCGGTCTTCATGTCACAAGTGAATCGATAACCCGTAACACGGATATTTATGATATCTCGAACCATGTCACATGTCCAAATGTAGCTCGATAAAGATTGCTGAAAACAATTTATTACTTATATATTTGAACTATTTGAAGTGTCTTTATATAGATTTTTTTACAAGATAGACTGTGAATTCAGAGTAAATATAGTCAGATTCACTCTGGACATTTTTGTGAGTAATAATTATCTGCCTTAACGAAACTTAAAATAATTTCTTTATATAATATTCACATTACAGGCGTATAGTATTGAAATCACACTGTGGTCAAGTGGAGTTGGCGAGTTGCCGAGAAACAATCATCATCGCTGGAGGGTTGCAGTCGACGATTTATTATTGTGTTTCTATTAAGGACCTGACCCCGATGCCATCTAATAGAATAAACATAAACAAAGATAGATCATATCTACACAAGCAGATTCAAATTCGAAACTGCGCAGATTCTTGGAAACTTGTTAAAACTTTCCCGAACCCTCAACCGTTTAGAGTTCGACGGTTTTTTTTCGTGAACGTTTCGTACAAGATCGAGTTATGGTATGCAGGAACGGTGTTGAATAAGAACTTGCCAATCCGTCTCTTAATTGCCGCAGAAAATAGAAAACGTGTTTTCCTTTTATCTGTTACATCTTACATGTGAGTTGATTTAGCATTGAGGGTAGCGAAGGTTTCAACGTCAGCAGATGTTCAAAATAAATGTTGCTATTTTCTTCTCATTTAGTAGCTACTTAATAAAAGATGTCCCGAGTCCCGACGATTTACGGCTTCATTTAAATCATTTTCCAACGATACATATGAGTAAATTACTCTTTCAGATTTGGAAATGAAACAAAACATAATACTCAATGCGAAAAGTCATAAGTATTCGTTTCATGTGACATATTTCAGCCGTAATCAAAGAAACCACGGATGCATGTGAAAATAACGACCGCGTAGACCTATGAATGGCGTGATATGTAGCTCTAAATGAAAGATGTAACCCAAGCTTTAATCCAGGAATTAACATTTAAATTGTCGGAATGTTAGGGGTCGTTTTGCATTCATTAAATAAATTTCCACACTCGCGAGTAATAGCCCTCGGGACCGCGGAGTTCTTTCATTAGATCACATGCGGGGCACATATTTTATCGCTTCGCAAAAGTTCATTAAAATCTTTGGAATTAATCTACGCTGTATCACATTTACCTATCCTAATTGAATTATTTATCGTCGTTATTTATTTCATCATTGTCAATAAAACTTACTTACCGACAAAACCATTTTCTTCCGTTTTCCGTCACTGTCTTATTTTTAAATCTGTTTTATGAATATTACCTATTAAAATAATCTGCGGTGTTGTCAGCACGTAGGTATGTAATAAAAAACTTAGGTTATTGCAAAACCGCAGCAGCCACAAAGGCCGTACGACTATTTGCACTGCGCAAAAATAATAACGTCACTTTCAACTAATTGGCATTTCGAACTACGGTACGTACTACGTACAAAACTTTCAGTTGAGAGAAACCCCGGTCCGGAAAAGTCGTGGATGTAGGATAAAGTTCGTCGCTGGTTCGGGACTCCGGATCTCCAGTGCAGGTCTCAAACTAGGCAAAACATTTCACATTCTTATGTGAAAAGGATCTAATCCGGACGTTTTGAGGTTGATTGGACTGAACTGAACATACGTTTCTTGGAGCACAGAATACTAAACGCTGTTCTCATTGCAAGAAAACAGTTGACACCGAGAACGCAGCTATAAACATTTTAACGTTCAATTTCGTACCACATTTCAGTTTTAAGAGCCGATTAATAATCAATATTATTCGTACCTTACGCCTATCTTTGTAAATCTGGATTCTTCGACGAAGTTTTAATTAAAACATTGTCATTGCAAGGAAACAATATTGACTGAGTTGTTACGTTACGTCGCCACCAACTCCATTATAATTCGATAGAATAGGCAATTAAACGTTTGTTGGGTTTCAAAAGGTCAAATAAATGTGTACATATAATCTATCAAATAAATAAAAAGAAATATTATGAGAATATAGGTAAGACACTAATAAGGTAATGTAATGACACTAAACAAGTGACTGTTCCTTAGTATAGAACGAAAGCAATATGATATTGAAGTTATGACGGTTCCTAATCCGCTTTGTATAACAAGCAGTCAAATCCACAGAACACAGATCGAGATAGAATGCTAAAGTTTACCTACCGCGCGTGAAAAAAAGTAGACAATATGTCCACTTTGCTCGCTTCTAACCTCAGTTCGCTTCCGACCGCCTTCCGCGACCAACGTCACATCAAAAAAAGAAAATGACTAAGTGTGCCGTAATTAACTGTATACAAACAACACCAGCGTTGGTGGAGTTGGTCATCAGGGTGTTACCTATCATCGGTAAGTACTTTCTGTCTTGAAATATCTGTTATTTTTGTGAAAACGATTTATTTTGTAGCTCTTTATTAGTTTTACCAAATTAGTAGCGAATGCCTTGTGTCCAATGCTCGTTTTCCATTGCGGCTTTAATCTGTTGCGCCAAACTTGCGCATATTGAAAACCAGCAATGTAAAAGTAGTCAAGCCAAACTCTCGAGGCGTCGACCAACCGCGTTCCAGGCCGATTTCTCATTATTCTGTCAATAGTGATGTGCACCTGCTAATTTCAATGCCGATTTCATAATCGATTAAAATCAGACAGAAAAATGATAATAAAAATGCATATTATAATGTAGCTATAAAACGTGGTAATAAGTGAACAGCTAGTATTATCAGAAATACTTGAATATACCTACTACTATGAATGGAGTTACACGATCAGTATTTCATTTATCTATTGTTATTACAAGCTTTTATTTAGTTTCACATGTCCCGATGTTTGTTTGATTAGTTTGTTTGTCTGTCTGTAATCAAATCTTGCAAGTTGAATTTGATCCACTTCCCCGTTACCGATTCAGCTGAAATTTTGCATGAATGTGTAAATCGGATGCCAATGCTAAATTATTATGACACAGAGCTGAACCGTTTATGGAACCAATTAGTTCGAAAGTGAGTTAGAAAGAGATAGAGATATGTTGTCAAATCCTCCATTGAAGCTATGCATATGAACAAACATAAAGTTTCTGGGTATTACATAGACGTAAATAATATAGACCCGGTCTAACGTACACGTAATATGTCCCCACTTCCTCGGTGTCCAATCCAAAGTTCTGTCGCCGAGCGTGCGTTACAGTAAGCGTTTTTAAAAAACTTTTTTTCGAAACTGTTTCTCAGTATCTAAAAACTCGTCTCGTTGTTGGAAAAATGTGAACCAGCTTTAGTGTCACGATACAAGTTTAACTTTGCATTGGACACCAAGGAAGTGGGGACACATGACATGTATCTACGTTAGGCCGGGTCCATACGAAGTATTATTTATGTCTATGGGGTATTATTAGTAAATAAAAACCAACTTGCCTAAATTACGTCATCGTGATATCGTAAAACACTAGTAACAACTACAGCGGTACCAAGGCATTGTACTTTAATTTAAAAAGACTCGTTTTAATAATAAGTGTAAGTGTTAAAACATTTTGAAACTATTTCGCATTATGCTGTGGAAACGAATTATCATTTTTCTGTCGTGTTTTATCGATATGTAAATCGATTAAAAATGCTAAAGATCTTAAATCGTTTAGCCGCTTGACAATCGATGCTGTTAAATCGCAGTCGCGCATTTTTTGTTGCCCATTACTAAATTACTCTCGTGACGTCATCGTAGCGACGCAAAATGTTACACGCTTGGTTCCCATACAAATGGACGAACAACCGTACTCTATAGTATCTGATCTCTGTGGTCAAATCACACCAATGCACATTTTTTCAGTTCCTTTCATTTACAAATAAATAGGGCATTTTGGCTGGTTTATTCCAGCTTAGCAACACCAACCTGAGGTGGAAACCTCAGGTTGGTGTTGCTAAGCTGGAATAAACTTGAAATTCAAGAAACTGCTCTAGATGAATAATATTTCGATAAGATGGGCGCTTGATGCAACACGAGTACACGAGGCAAACAAAGTCAAAAATTATACAAATGTCCCATATTGCGGAGTTCTTGAACTTGACATTCGGTTTAGAATAACAATAAACGGGGAACGCTCGAGTCGCACGCCAGGCGGCGAGGTCAAGTGCGCTGCAGAAAAACCAGACGGGCACCATGCCAGGGTGCGGCTTCATTGGATCCATGTTCTGGTGTAATTGGAGACCTGACTGGCACTTGTTCCATAGCGCTATGAAAGATCGAATCTGCAAAGGCAAAAGCGCAATAACACGTCTCATTGCCTACGGGTTCCTCCACAGGGTGTCGACTACGCGGGCCCATTGGAATGAGTGTTATTGACAAAGCCCTTTTGATAAACAAACTTTATGGTGTTTTTTTGAGAAGATAGCACAATCCTAAATAAGCAAACATGGAGAAGGGCTCAGATATCAGTGAAGTGACAATATTTGGTAAGAACTAAGAATTACGTGAGAAAAAACTACGCATCGTACGCAGCCTTGATCCGTACAATTTACTCGTATTAAATGAGCTATCCGATCTGTAGAGGTATATTGTTATGTGACTGCAAGCCAATAACGAACTTTTAAATGTTCTACATTATCATGCAAATATACCATATTATGTACATTTATTCCATCCATATAAATGTAATTGTGGATTCATGAATAACAAATTGCGATCATAATGCGGTGTTTCGCTTTGCCTTGACACCTGATTGCATTAGGCTACTGAATTGCATGCTTGTACTATTTGTGCATCAAGTAAATAAGTAGCATGGCAAGGACACGGCGTTCGAGATTGCAGTTTTATTATATTGCATCAACGACCCCGAAACACGGCCTTGGCATCCTGGAACGTTTGCAGAACAGCAATTTGTTTCTTTTGCGGTAACATTTAATCGTTTTAAATACTCGTAATTGTGTACCTAGCCTGTTATTGGGTATAGCGTAGCGTGTTACTCAGGCTTATACTCTACATTGTTTTTAACTTTGAGTGTGCTCGCTTGAACGATACGTCTTACATACTTTTATTCGTTTCAAAGTTTCCGTCTGTAACGACAACACAGTCTGAAAATTCCTTGGTGTTTGAAAGGTCGCCAAGGTGACGGTTGTTATGGTATCTCCACACCACGTGTAGGGTCGCGACACGAGCCCATACAACGCGCTGGAATATATTTATTTCGACAACAATAACACGAGTCTGAATTTCAATACCACATTTTACTTTTAAATTTGTCATCAACGGTGAATTTGTTGACATTGTTTCGAGAAGAGTTGCGAGAAAAACGTGATGTTTGTACGCTGTTTTTCATTATGGAAGACTTCTTGCCATTTGGATTGGATGTCACAAATATTTGTGTAAAACTACAAATTATTCACGGATACTATTGAAAACGTTCTTCAACCAAACTACGCGTTAAATAATTATTAATATTTATTATACCTAAGTTTCCGTTATTTGCTTTCATCCTTCATGTTAATTGGTTATTTTACAATAAATACAAGTATTTTTTTTATTTACGATACGAAGATTTAACTAAATGTTTAATTCCACCTTCGATTATTCAATTGAACTAGCCTCGACAATCCGGTCAAGGCAGCAGTTATTCAGGACTCAAGTTCCGCAATTTTAGGCAGACGATAAGGAATGGGGATTATCGTTTCATTGCTCACCAGTTGGCGCCACTGTATAGCTGTCAAAGGCGACTTTATAAGATCGGTGCCGAAACAAAGTTTTAAATCTTGAATCTCATTAAGTTTATTAATTATCAATAACTATCATCATATCGAGTAGCTATGCCGCAATGTGCAGTTCCGTTTTTTTTTTTTCTCTTTCTTAATTCCGCTTTCAAATCGTTCACATTCATCGCCAAATAATCCATATTTGCGATAATTTCACGAAGGAGATCACTTTTCAACAGGTAACTTAAAGAAATTATAATTTATGTCACGAAGCCCGCCAAAACCAGTGAAAAGTGAATGTTATTGGACCTCATGCGACACAAGCGCCTCTAGTGGCAAATTCACACGCGATAGCCCCCATTGTATTATCATAACTCCAACCTACAAATAAAAAATAAATTATATGCCGATAATTTAAAACCGCAGAAACGATCTTCTTCAATAACTAAGATAAGGACACCTCGATGAATACTCACTCATCAAACGAAAAATACTAAACTAAATCGGTTCATCCGTTGCGAAGGCACGATGTAACATACGGGTCACAAACACACAGATGTATGTATATTATGAGCACGTATAACACCTCTCTTTTCAGGGGTCAGAAACAAAATTGGTCCATCCGTTGAGATAAACACGCGTCAATCTCATGACGCCCCTCTTTTTGCGTCAGAGGTCAATAAATAAGTCACACGCAGCAGCCGTTGCACCGAGATGCATTTGCAAGTCGATGAAGGACGGTTGTTAACTAACTCGACTCGACGTCTATGCTAAATGTTACAGGTTTCCATGCCGCTTCAAAGACGTCGAATTTGTGCAGTTCGAGTTGCTTTGTTTGTGAGCTTTTAGTATTGTACTTATTTATTTACTGTAGGTACAATACAACCATTAAAACTTTCACGAGAAAAGCTTCTTTTCTGGGGAAGTACGTGTTTTTCTTCTTTGTTCTGTCTTCCTGCTCGACCAACCTTAGTGATGAAGCAATGGGACCCTGAGTTTTGACGGAAATATACTCCGCCATTACTGTCTTGAAGAGATCGAGAAGTTTTCTGTTTCAATTTTACATTCTCACCTGAGCCTACAGGGTCATTAGTTGTGTTTTTTTATTTATTTATTATAAGCAAGCATTTGAACACGATCTCACCTGATGGTAAGTGACGATGTAGTCGAAGGTGATACATGCTTACTTAGATAGTACCTGTTCACTCTCGACTCTCGACTTGAAAAGATCCTAGTTATAACTATCAGGGAAGAGACCGGCCGGTAGAGAATTCCACTCCTTAGCTGTTCGCTTGATGAAGCAGGAAGCGACGCGCTTCGTACGCGCTGGAGGAATATCCACAACATAAGGAATGGAATCCAAGACCACGCCTAGTCCCGTAGTGACGAAATGGGGATGGTGGAATCAAATCAAACAATTCCCTCGCACACTCTCCAAAGTGTATCCTATAAAAGTTTGATCCTAATGTAATAATATTCTACCCTGAAAATAGTCAATTCTAACAACAACAATCAATGTGTCAATTTCGACCTGGCGCCCGACATTTCCAATAAATAAAAGCGTGCCCATCAACTTGACATGGATCGAACTTCGTTTAATGTAATATCTCTTCGAACACGCAATATGCTGGTTCGTGTTACAGCCACACTTTTCTTTTTACCTACTTTTGAATACTGCTAGAAGAAAAGTATTAAGACCAAATGTGGGGGAATGGGAATTGTGATTGGTGACAGAGATTTGTCTATAGTTTGCTGCGTCTCCGATAACACACATGTTCATAGCAATCAGACCCTTTATTATTCCCTTTCAGCAAAATAATTTATTATGAATTTTGTCAATATGTCGTTCCATTTAAAACAATCAATCTCACATAACTCACGGGCGGGGACACGTCAATATTATTTACCTCGCGAGTCCATTAGTCATTCGACATCTATTAACAAAAGTCGGAGATATTTTCTGTGACATTGTAGGAAACTGTTTTGTAAGAGTCATTGCTGCAGGGTTCACCGAGTTTGAAATTCTCTTTGATCTTTTGTAAAAATGGCTGAGGGAGGACGCACTTTAAAATGGAACGAGAATGAAGTAAAGAATGCAACATGCAACATACTCGTCATGGAATAACTAGAAAGTTTACCTTGTGGGAACAGAAATCCTATATCCAGAAGTACCATTTGATCCCAAGTGTCTAACTCTGACGCTGTTAGGATAATAGAATTCCCATCTCATAAGCCACGTGGTGGATTGAAGAAAATTATCCACTAGACCAGCCGAGATTGAATTATGGCGGAGTGCATCGTAATTTATTAGTGGTTTACCTGACTTATGCGAAGAAATAATAGAAGTGCGTCATTAGGGTGCGGTGGATATAAACAGTTCATATGTCCGACTCGTGTGGGAATTATGTTCATAATTGCTATATGCTCATTGACGTCGGTGGCTGATACGACGATGCATATCTGAACCGCAGTTTCAAATGAAATTAATTTGAAATGGACCCTACGTTTGGCGATCTTCTTGAAAGGTATGTTGTCATTTTGTATTGGATTGTAGATTTTTGTCACAGCCCGGGTCAAACCGAATGCGTCTGTGGGAACGTGGACGCGACTTGCCCTTACCTCGTATCGTCCTTACCGACGGTGTTGGCTGAAAATCAGCGATACACGCTGCAGATGTTTGACACCTCCTCAATTATGCTAAACCATCAATCTTTCCGCTGCCGTGAAGACACAGACACACTTGTTCTTGTAGATTATCTTTGTTTTTCAGTTTGTCATATTTTTGTGCAATTTAGTTGTGCTGTAGAATGTGTCTTGTGTGCAGTGAATAAAATGTCTTTCTACTTCATCATCTTCTTCTTCTACTAGTAATAGTAGTCATGTCTTTCGAGAGCTAATGCTATACATCCAATGAGTGTCCGTGCCCTCCGCTGCGCACGCGTTCTGCGTGACCGGGGCTTTAGGGGAAGCCTGTTAGTGTTACGCCTGTAATATCATGTTGCCGCCTAATTTATTAGTCAAATTAGCAGGCGAGCCGTAATGGTGAGTGATACTGCGCAACGAGATTAAAACTCACTTTGACGCGGCGGAAGATTAATCACTGGTAATGTTGACACACTTATGGAATAATTCTGTATAGGTAATTTAATTAGTTAAATAGTGCACAATTTTTTGAATAATTCATCAATTGATATTAACTCGCTCGAAAGAGAAATAGTTGTGTGTTACCTTCAACTACAGTTTATTTTTCTTTATACGAAGCATTTAATAGTACATTACACACCTAGCTAGATTATAGCCGCTAGATTATAGCCCTCGCCTCCGGCTCGGGCCTCAATTACCCACGATCTGAGACTTTCTTTACGACCGCCCGTGGTTAGTATACGATTTTACTTCACCACCAGGCCGTGAAGAGGGATTTTTCGTAGCGCCCAAGGGCGGTAAATCCCGCTTTTCGGCTTGGTGTGACGTAAATTTTACATGAAAATTAATTGTAGGTATCGACGTAAATAAAAAAATAGATCGTTAATTGAGAATAAACTTAGATACTATTAGTATTATAAACACGTGTTTGTAAATACGGGTAGGCTGTAATTAAATAATGAAACGAGGATGACGGATATTTGCGACTAGAAAAGAAAATAACTGAAATAACCCTACTATTGCAAGTGACTAACCGCGCATTCTTGCAATAAATGCAATATAACGAACAAAACATGCACTTCTATCTATTTATGAGTCCCTAATCGTGATAACATTTAACACCACGAACTAAAGTGGTGATGTGAGTCAATTTATCTACGAGAAAACGATAAACCTAAAATGTCTGAAATAAACTAGTTGAGAAATAAACGCCTTTTATCACTGAAAACTAGTTCAAGAATTCGCGTAAACTCGTCGACATATTGTACGAAGGATCATACATAGGTACCAAAGTGTAATTGTAGGGAAAGTAGTTATTTCGGTATGTGGCCCGAAACTTGGTTCGATTTACTTTCATTCAGTCAGTATACCTAGTTGGAAAATGCTCCTTTGTGGAAAAACTGAACGGATCAAATCAAAAAGTGTTTGGCACAATAAAAACAACCTGACAATTTACCTATCAGCTGTTTGCGAAAATCGCGGTAGGCAATCGAGCAAAAATATCTATCAAATCAACAATCACATTCAGACCAGAAGTAGCACACAGAAAACTGATAAAGGCGAGCTTCGTATTAACAAACACGTGTCCCAGTTCGACGGCAATAGTATCAAGTTTCAAAGAGTCCCTCAATGAAGCCAGAACTGAAACCCTGCAGTCCCATTCCCACAGCACTTTCGATATACAAATTGGTTTATATCGGCCAGAGCGCACAGTTGGGTCTTACAGCGTGATACTTGTCGAAGAAAACATATATCTATGAACGAAAAGACGACATTTATCTGCCTTGAGCTAATCCTGGACATTGTTATACATATTAGAAATATTAAACTATGTTACACTTAAAAGAAAAAAATATAGGTGGTTTGGTGTCGATAGGTTGAGATCTTGTCTGGAAATAACAAAGAATGGTTTTTATTTCGATAATTCCACGGATTCGGGTTGTTCAATACCCTTTTTTCAATGATACAACGTCCCAGGCTACGGCTCGTATTCCATATCTCATCTCCCTGTCCGCGTGAAGGACACCCCTGTCCCTGTACGCGCCGTTTACTCAGCTTACCAATGACTTACTGCCGTTATTTCTGTAGTCTTGACTCACGGGACTCCAACTATCTCCATAGCAGATTTCATATAAACAGGTCCAGTGTTTTAAGCGTGACAACAGTCAGAGTTACTTTATTTTATTTGGAGAATAAACAGAGATAGAAATACATTAACACAAAACACACCTTATATATTAACTTGAAAGCGAATGTTTATGTAGATAAACTTCATCATAAAAGCTTTCTTCAATTTCCCTGGTTCTAGGTAAATTATAGTAACCATAATTGCGTATAACTTTCTACCTTAGAACTGAAACAAAGCGTAAAAATATAAACCTGGTGATTGAATATGATATATTGAATACTCCATGTTGAAATGAAACTCAGCTCTCACCTTTATATACTGAAAAAAAATAACACAAGCATCATCCATAATTACTATTTATTTCAGTACAGATTTTAAAATGTCAAATTGTGTGACTTAGTAAAAGCATTATTTGCTAAAAAGCTGCATCAGTGTCCCGGAGTGCCGGTGTATTCGGCCTTATGTCCGGTAAAGTACATAAGGCCAGTAAACAAAGCATTCTGGATTTCCATGAAAGTAATATGAAGGATGACGAAACTCTTTTTTCCTTAGTCTATCAGGAAGATTATTGAAAAGTATTGGACACGTATTTTTTCTTTTTCCACGTAATCAAACTTTTACGGAGATATATTTGAGTTGAAATGTCGCGTGACGTCACGGTTAGGTACGATTTACTAACGGTGACGTAGTTAGCCCCCACTCTCCAACTTTAATGCGTTTTAACATAGTCGTTCTTTGTTAATTTGATAAAACGAAAAATACGTGTGTTTTTTTTTTTTATTATCTGCCTGACGGATTAATTAGAATTTCGATTTCTTCACCCTGTCGTCATCCCTATTCTCTGAATTCCACAATATTCGACATTTACAAATCTCCTATTTTTGCACAAAGGCGCACTATACTGATATTGACATTACAACAACATTTCGACACAAAGGGCTCATGCCAGAAATATTTAGAATTGATATGGTTATCATATTCTCCGTCGCAGCGAATATAAACAATACCTCCCGCCTACGACATCCTTATTAGTCAACAATACTGATTGCGTATTAAAGTAATCCGTACTGCGTAGGTAATATAATAATTTACGCCGGAGCGGAGGTTTCCCTATTGACATACTTTAAAAAAGTACGTAATAGTACATTATTGCCGTGGCCGGGAAAGTAGGTCTTTGCAGGCTTACTGGTTTAAAGGGCCGAGGCTTCGCCGAGGCCCTTTAATATGTACGAAGCCTGCAAAGCCTTTCACGTGCCGAGGCTTATATAGTGCTTTTCTCAAAAATGAAAAAAAACCTTGATATTAGGTATTCATAATACAGCATTGACACGCACGCAAAGGTAGTCAAGTACTTACAACAAATCCAATGGAACGCCAGTCTTATTTCGTATTCACCGATATTTGACTTTAACAGACACACTAACACGGCAAGTTAAAAATTCGCATGTAGATTTCTCGTTTTTTATAAAAATTAAGACCTTTTATTAATTTTTAAACCAAACTAGTAAACTATTTTCATGAAATTTAGCTAAATAAATCTGCTACAAGACAAGAACTCCCGCTCTTTATGGATCGTTCTTTTTTTAAATTCCGTTCTGAAATACATTGCGCTGTTTCAGACACGGATAAAAACGTTTCGTTTCGCGTCAATTGACAGATACAGAACATGCAGACTTGGCTGTTTGGGAATTCCTTCGCGTATTTATCAGTTTAAAAAAAAAGTACCTGTACGATAATGAAATTTCATACAACATTCCCTGCGCTTATACATGCCGCGGAAGTAAATTCATACAAATTTCCGGGGCATGCAGTTGAGCTTTTTTTTTTAATTTTTTCTTCAATGACGGACTTTGCGGTCTGATAGAAAGCAGACAATGACGAGTTTCCCGGTCATTTTTGAGAAAAGTAGTTTTTTTACTTATTAACGGACTTATCCTATACACTTTAGATAGGATAAAAATGCAATTAAACGTATTGGTACCTATTAATCGTCTCGTCACAATGCGATTTATTTACTGGAGATGAATGGCCACGGAATCACCCGCCTGAATCTAGCCGGCGCGCGACTGGCGCCCAACACGCCCTTACCGTCATTTGTTTCATCCGGAGATGGAGAGTGAATCGTTGTCCCGCGTAGTGGTACACACACATTTACAAGTGTACAGACGTCCTCGGACGCAAACATTGACAATTCATTCGAATTGTGTTCGAAATCATGCTTTTATAGGCCGTGTCCGCCCGTGCTTCATCTATGCACGGGGGAATTCAGAGGACAGTACTAATTAAATCAGAGGCAGCCTGTTTATTCGAGCGATCGTGTATCAAGTTGGTAACAATCTAACAATGCGTTATAGCCACGGTCTGTTACGCCGCGTAACTACGCTGACACGATCGACGCACCAAGGGCATACCACAAAGGAATCGTATCTATTTAACATGTAAATCGTCAGATCTGGTATTTGCATGCGCATTCCAACTTTGTACCGGTGTCGATACTGACATGTCAAGTATGTTGAATAGTTCGTTATTGTAAGATTAATCAAAGCACACGTCTATACGGGGTGGCAATAATAATATATTGCGGATCTTGAAGTTCGTTACTGAGAGATGAATCAAAGCACATTAATACACGAGAGGTGGAAATGTAAATTATCCTAAAATTTAAATCCATCCATTCAATTCTATTTTAACCCAGAAATACAGAACGAGATGTGCCTACTGCAAATTGGCTAAGATTTTCATACCCTTGGATAGAATTGGAAACTGTTGCATCGACAATCGCGAATGTGTGTCTTACATAATTTGAAGCGTAACAAACAATGACTTTTTCCATCCCGAAATACCAAGCAACACAAAGATTACACACGATTATTTTATCTTCAGTAAAGCCGTTTGGAACTTTTTTAGTACAAAATTGTGCAAAAAGGGGGTAGGTAGTACAAAGATACGATTAATAACACGGTCAGTGATGACGCTTCACTAACAAACTCCTAACACAAAGAGTCTGAACAGCTAAACTGCTAAACCAAACGCCTAAATCCATTACCTAGATAGAAAACTTACACGGTTATTTACCGCATGTTCTACTTTCCGTACACCACAACACTGCTATTCCTTACAGCGGGCCAATTTGGAACTAACATCTGAGCCTAGAATTTTCTAGTTACTTAATGTACAGTGGCGCCGCGATTACAAGTTCGCACTACATGGTAGAGCGGTTTCGCAGTGACGATTCGTCATCTTGATCCTTGAACTTGCGAGGTGAATGATACGACCGAGTTTATTTTCGAATGGTTTAACTGTTGTTACTTTTCCAGTTTCTGGCGATTATGAGCTTATGTATTTAATCCGGCCTTGAGATCCGGTTTGATCGCACTTTTTGTCTTTTAATCTGCAAAGTTGATAGAAGAACGAATTGATCTCATAGCCTCTAATCAAAATGAATGGGACACGTTATAAATCTTACACCACACGTTTATTCATCTCTTTTCGCCTGTGCTTTTATTTTTTTCTTCCTTGCAATTAGAATACCGCTATACATTATAACTACCTATCACAAACCGTTGAACCTATAAATAAATCATGCAGCACTTGTTCAGTTATCTTCGTACTGGTTTAAAGAGTGTAACTAATAAAAAGAGCTTGCCTAAAAATTAGTTTTAAATTGAATTCTTTGAGTGTATTCGCACTTGGATCGTTTCAATAGGTGCAGTTGTCACAAGGAAAGTTCCCGTCATGCACGAACGCAGCTGTCCGTCAACGGAAGCGACACGCGACGGAAACGCTGCGTCGCCGGAGCGACGTCGACAATTAGGCTGATCGTGGACATGGGAACTGCCGGAGGCAAGTGGATAAACGCAGGGTATGGTCTGATTTGTACGGTCTGTGGTTTCTATTCTAATGACACGGTTCGGTCTCAGCCAATGTAAGTCAGAATTCATTGACTTATAAGTTTTTTCATGTCATTGGTATTAAGAAACCATAAGATCTTGAATGCGTTGCCTACCCTGAGGCCTAAGATGGAATGCCTCTGTGCCAGAAATTTCACCGGCTTCCTTAATCCCTACCTAGATTATACATAGAGTGATTCAAGAGGAAGGTTTTCGTATATAATTTGTTACCTAACCTAACCATACATACTATAACCTAATTCCACGCGGACGAAGTCGCGGGCAGAAGCTGTTTGTAAATAAATTCATAGTTCTCCGCTGAAGTTCTTTGAACGCAACGTTTAGACTTGGTTTAGACAAATCTTCGGTAATCTTAATGGAGCGAGTCCATAAAATAGGTGCATTGGCAATGATAACCAGTTCTATGGTGAAATCTGACCATTACGTTCCAAACACTGTTAAGTATGTGAAATAAAACCGTGTATTGGCGCAAATTAACGGTTTGATCTATCCAGTGCTGGATTAAGCTAACGCGGGGCCCGTAGCAAATTGAGTCAAGGAGCCCTTTTTTCAGCTCAGCTGTCAGCCCAGCTAACCCAGCTCAGGCTAAATACATATACTTAACACACACTAAACAGACATACTTAGACGAGTAAAGAAGCGATGAGATGACCAATGACCTAAGAAACTCTTGGTGCACGTGAAACGGAATTTACGAACTCGATTTTTTCGGGAAAAAAGTAGTACCTTATATTCATTAGGCAAAATATTGGATCATAATCCAATCTAAATAGATATTTTTTTTCGGTCAGGAAGTGTGGTGCGCCGTTTGCGCGGGGCCACCAAAGGAGCGGGGCCTGTAGCATTTGCTACTCCTGCTATGTGGTTAATCCGGCACTGGTTCTATCTACATCTCCAAAGACTTACGCCGTCACACCTAGGTTCATACATTAAATATCCGCAGTTCTACTTCTACGATACAATCTATACAAACATAGTCATTTAAATTGAGGTGAGTCTGTGGTATCTCGATCTAACTTAGCAAGTGTAACAATTTATCAAACAGGCTCAAACAGCTAAATCTCTACAAAGCTCTAACTTGAAACTTTCAGCAACTACTGAGTCTTAGGGGCTTAAGATCAGAATCCCTGGTAACATTTATCCAATCCAGTGCTCAATGTTTAATATAATTGTTTGTTTTGTGCAAACAAAACACTGACCTAATTATTCGATGTTTAGGTGACATATTTTTACAAGTACACACTTGCTCCTGCCCGCGACTTCGCACGTGTGGAATTCGGTTCCCGCGGAAAATGCGAATTTCCGGCCTATCTGTACAGCGATTTAAGTGTGAAGAAGTAACAGACAGACAGTTACTTTCGCGTTTATAATAATTAGGTATAATATTAGTAGGAAATGTAAGTTAGAAATTTCGTCAATATCGCCGTCTTAAAGGAGTGTAAAGCTTTTTTGTAAAAAAAAAACTTTATAAATTGTGCAACATAGCCTGGCCATGAAAACAGATCATATTTAATCCTGACAAAGAGCCTAAACATAACCTTTTGTATCAATCTTGAAAGAAATATTCAAAGCCAAAATATGTCACGTTTCATAAAAGACAATGGAACAAAATAACCGAAATATTGAACAGAGCGTCGATAACATCGTGCGGGCAATCGAAGTATCGACGCTGCTGGTCACGTATGAATATTATTACCTTCTCGTTTTAAGTTATTGAATGGCTTTGAATAGCACTGTATGGTATACAATACATGCATATTGTTACAGCGATGTAGTGACAGCACGTTCTGTCTCCGACGCATTAAGTTTCGGGTGCGCCCTGACACAAAAAGTTTTAAAGCATTTAAGTTTCGATGGCCATGAAGCTGGCCACCCCATTTTTTCTACCCCCAAAAGGCATCGCTAAATCGTTAGTTCATCGTTGGTTCACGTTAGTTCACATAGTTAAATCGTTAGGATCACATGACTTCATGGATTTTTTTCAAAATCTTTGTGGGGCGAGCCAGATTCACGATAGCCACCCCATTCAAAAAATGTCCAAATTTTTTTCACTATATATCTAGATAATCGTTAGTTCACGTAAGTTCACCATAAAATATCGTTAGGACCACAACGCAACATTTTTTTTTTAATTTTTGAAGTGTGGTGGCCGAGTTCACGCTAGCCACCCCACAGTCGCTATCTCAAAATAAAAATTACACGCGGCTTAAGCATCGTTAGTTCACGATAGTTCAGCCATCAGAAAGGTTAGGACCACATTAGATTAGCCAGAAAAAATTAAAACATAAATCTCTATCAGGAACAAATTTACCGCCATACGAAATGAAACCTTATTGCCACACTTTAAGGTTCACTTTCGTATGGCAACGAATTGCCAAATATTTGTGGGGCTGGCCAGCTTCACGCTAGCCACCCCATTCAACAAATGTCCAATTTTTTTCACTATATAGCTAGACAATCGTTAGCTCACGTAAGTTCAGCATAAAAAATTGTTAGAACCACACCGCAACATTTTATTTTTTATTTTTCTAGTGTGGTGGCCAAGTTCACGCTAGCCACCCCACAGTCCCTATCTCAAAATAAAAATTGCATGCGGTTTAGGCATCGTTAGTTCACGACAGTTCAGCCATCAGCAAGGTTAGGACCACATTAGATTAGCCAGAAAAAATTAAAACATAAATCTCTGTCAGGAACAAATGTACCGCCATACGAAATGAAACCTTATTGCCACACGTTAAGGTTCACTTTCGTATGGCAACAGATTGCCAATTCTATCTTCACCAAATTAATACTCGTCAGTGACAGTTTGCTGACAATTACACATATTTTTTTTATTCATAACTGCTCGGTGATTGACCTCCATCTTGGCTGATGGAAAGTGACGGTGAGACCTACGGTGTGGCTTACCGAGTCAGTTATACCTATTCACGCAGGCATGAACCGACAAAGGAAGACGGCAGTTGAATGGAGGTATGCATGTACAGCATTTAGAGCAGTCAGTATGCGAAAGTAACTCTGTCTGTCTGTCTGTCTGTTACCTCTTCACACTTCAACCGCTGAACCGATTGAAATGAAATTTCCCACGGAGATAGTTGGGGTCCCGGGAAAGGAAATAGGCTACTTTTTATCCCGGAAAAACCCATAGTTCCTGCGGGAACGCGATAACCGAATTCCACGCGGGCAGAGTCGCGAGGGCAAAGTCGCGGGTAGAAGCTAGTAATATTATAAATGCGAAAGTAACTCTGTCTGTCTGTCTGTTACCTCTTCACACTTCAAACGCTGGACCGATTTCGATGAAATTTCGGGAAAGTACATAAGCTACAAAACGCATAGTTCCTGAGCGAACGCGATAACCGAATTCCACGCGGGCAAAGTCGCGGGTAGAAGCTAGTTTTATAACAATGAAAAATGCTTTATTTCTGCTTAGATATTAATTTCGTAGGTCTTCAGAAGTAAATGTTAGTATGAACTATTATGACTAAAATCAATAAAATGCAGTTTTTCAATATGTACAATTATTTTTTAAAACGCTAGTTTAATTCCCGGATTGAGTACTAGTTTTTTTTAAATCTATGAATGTAATTTAACTAGTCACTAAGTCCGGTATTACCCGGGTTTCAGATTGCACCGGTTTTTGCATTCCCTAATATATACCTACTTACATGGAAGTTAGTACATAATAATAATAATTATAAATCCATATTAATATATTAATCCATATCCATATATAAATATATAAAAGAAGAAACTGACTGACTGACTGACTGACTGACTGATTGACTGACTGACTGACATATCAACGCAGAGCCGAAACTACTGGTCGTAGAGAGCTGAAATTTGGCATGCAGGTTCCTTGGAGAGCGTGGGGGAGCACTAAGAAAGGATTTCCCGAAATTCCCACGGGAACGGGAAAAATGGGATTTTTACATTTTAATGTTTAGGCGCGTACGAAGTCGCGGGAAACATCGTAGAGATCTGAAATTTGGCATGAAGGTTCCTTGGGGAGCGTAGGGGAGCACTAAGAAAAAACTTCCCGATATTCCCACGGGAACGGGAAAAATGGGATTTTTACATTTTAATATTTAGGCGCGTACGAAGTCGCGGGAAACAGCTATCTATCTATCTAAATATATAAAAGAAGAAACTGACTGACTGACATATCAACGCAGAGCCGAAAATACTGGTCGTAGAGAACTGAAATTTAGCATACAGGTTCCTTGGGGAGCGTAGGGAAGCACTAAGAAAGGATTTTCTGAAATTCTCACACGGGGAAAAAAGGGATTTTTACATTTAAATTTTTAGGCGCGTATCAAGTCGCGGGAAACATCGTAAGGATCTGAAAGGACCGTGCGTCAAAATGGGCCTGAAACCAACCGCATTGAGAGTTATGTCAAAAAATAGGTCTTAAAATCTACTTTATTTCTTTATATGGGCACCAATCAAATTCCATTGCAGAACTAAGATATTTGTATTTTAGTCACGGTGAGTACGAGCTACGATAAATGCATTCGGAGAATATTCATATTCTGGAGGGTAGGTATAGAGCAAACCCAATTTAAAAAATGAAGGTAGGGATATTGACCGTTCCATTAATTATTCGTTCGGTGTCATTTCTTGTTGAATATCGTGTTTTACCAATAATAATATTATTTCGAGTCATTTAAAACCTCTTCTACCTAGGTATCTATTCTTAAGTACCTATCTCTATCTCAAAGAGAACCTGTTTTTTAATAGATCTTATTTACTCTGACTGAAATATAAATATCTCAGTTCTGCAATGGAATTCGGCTTTGTGCCCATATAATGAAATAAAGTAGATTTAAAGACCTATTTAATGACTTAAGTTTCAGCTCTATTGGTTTCAGAACCAGGCTCCATACAAAGTTGCCCATGGTCCTTTGGCATGCTGGTTCCTTGGGGAGCGTAGGGGAGCACTAAGAAAGGATTTCCCGATATTGCCACGGGAACGGAAAAAAACGGGATTTTTCATTTTAATATGTCTGCGCATACGAAGTTGCGGGTTAAAGCTAGTTAATATTATAAATGCGAAAGTAACTCTGTCTATCTGTTACCTCTTCACGCTTGAACCGCTGGACCGATTTGGATGGAATTTGGTATGGAGATAGTAGGAGTCCCGGGATAGGACATAAGCTACTTTTTATCCCGGAAAAACGCATAGTTCCCGCGGGAACGCGATATAAAATTGCCTTTGTTCTTTCCCGGGATTCCAACTATCTCTCTCTATGCCAAATTTCAGAGACAGAGTTACTTTCGCATTTATAATATTAGTATGGATGTGTTTGTGTATTATCCATATCCATATTAATATTATAAATGCGAAAGTAACTCTGTCTGTCTGTCTGTCTGTCTGTTACCTCTTCACGCTTCAACCGCTGGACCGATTGAGATGAAATTTCGCATGGAGATAGTTAGGGTCCCGGGAAAGTACATAGGCTACTTTTTATCCCGGAAAAGTACATAGTTCCCGCGGGAGCGCGATAACCGAATTCCACGCGGGCGAAGTCGCGGGCAGAAGCTAGTTTATTTATATGTATTTATGTACCTACCTGTATTGTTCTGTACACCTCTGTGGAAACTACGGGCCTAACGAAAATGTTCGGGGCTCAATGTTTCCGTTTCCGTAGCCAGCGGTGGCGCGGGCGCGGGGACAGGGTGCGGGAGGGGCTTGCCGCTGTGCGGGGCAAATCTACTCTGCTAGACACTCCCGCGCAGTGTTGCCAGTCCGTGCATTTTAGCGCTCGCCAAAACCGTGCTTTATTTTCCAGAAGAAACAAGCCGTATTGGCGTAAATTGGGCAATTTTAATACCAGCCGCGGTCCCACACAAACATTTGGGGGGGGGGGGGGGCATGTTAACATTGAGGGGGGGTGGAGGGTGATCCCCACAACCCTCGCCCCCCCTAGAACCGCCACTGTTAAATACTTGATTGGCTAGCTAACCACTCACTCGTATGATATTGTAGATGTGGTGGTGTCGGAGGTGGATAAGTTAAAAGCGTAAACCAGTTCACACGTATATTTACACAATCGCACCAGACACACACTATATACAAAAACTTCAGAAGGAGAAAGGAGTAACAGAGGAATATTTACAAGGGAAAATAAAATATTATTTCAATTATAATATGTAAAATCGTTTGACGAAATACGCACGTCAAAGTTCCAAAATTGACGGGTCGGCGCGCGACGTACGAACGCACTCGAAAAGCAGCCAGGACGGCTATCAATTCCAAATGAGTTCGTACGTCCGCCACAATATACTCGTATATGACATTGAACAGAGCGGCTCTAGCCCATGTGGCGCCCGTGTGCAACCAGTACCTGGCTTCCTCTAGTAGGAGCGGGGTCAAAATGGAATATTAACAATTATAATTTCAAACGGAAATTCGGGTGTCGGAAAGCAAAAAGTATTTTATAAAAAAATCACAACTTTGTAGGTAGTTCTTTTAAAAATATTTAATAAAAAAGTAAAAACTATTATATGAAGAGCAATTCATAAATAGTCGCTTAATTTGACAAACGTCTTAGCCCCCTTACTAATTACCTGCGTCAATACTCAAGTGTCAAAAGTTCATTCTTACAGATTTTAGACTATAATTATTTATTAAGTACCTATAGGTATGACACATATCAAGCAACGTCGAGGTACCTACATTACACTATCTTACAAACAATCAAATAAAAAAGTATTTCGTTGTTCAAAGGTTAGGTACTTACATACAAGTAAGACCTAAATAAATACCTAAGTATACTAGCAGGAACATATTATAGTAGTACATTACAGACCTAGGGTGGTTAATTCGTAAATGTCCCAGATCGCAGGTTTCTGTGGAACCGAAGGTGAGGGCCATAAATATGCGATCTGGGGCTTTAAAGATAAAGATAAAGATAAAGAAAAGTTTATTCAGAAACAGACATGCACATACAAACGACATTCTTAGAAAACATACAAACAAATATTACAGGCTATTTACGAATTACCGCCCGTGGTTTGTCAAAAGTTTTACGTCTTGCCTTGGCCAAGAAGTGAGATTTTCTCTCCGCGTAGCGAGCAGAAAATCCCACTTTACGGCCAAGGTTGATGTAAAAGCATTTTAACTTACACACTGGCACAGGCCTGCCCTCATCATGAGAGGGTTTGGGCTAAGTCCCCACGCGGGCCCAGTGCGGATTGGGGACTTCACACACGTCTTTGAAGTACTTCGCAGATGCGTGCAGGTTTCCTCACGATGTTTTCCTTTACCGAAAAGCTAACACTAGCTACGCTAGTGTGACGCTAGCACATGGTAAATTCAAATTGAATTTCGCACGTTACTTACGTGCGGAACTTAGAGGAGCCAGAATCGAACCCCCGATCCTCGGCATGAGAGGCGGTAGGTCGAACCACTAGGCCACCACGGTTCCTATCATATAACATAGGCTACTTTTTACCCCGGGAAAACGCAAAGTTCCCGCGAGGACGCGATATCCGAATTCCACGCGGGCGAAGCCGTGGGCAGAAGCTATTAGTATACTTAACTAGCTTTTTCCCGCAACTTCGTATGCGCAGAAATATTAAAATGAAAAATCCCGTTTTTTCCCGTTCCCGTGGGAATTTCGGGAAAGTACTTTCTTAGCGGATGCCTACGTCATAACATCTGCCTGCATGCCAAATTTCAGCCCGATCCGTCCAGTGGTTTGGGCTGTGCGTTGATAGATCACTATGTCAGTCCGTCAGTCACCTTTGAGTTTTATATATTTAGATTCTTGCGTGACTTAAAAAAAGGAATTAAAAAAAAAAGAAAAAAAAAACGACTTCAAAAAGGCGCAAATGTAGGGTTGCCATCTGTTTGTATTTAGCCGGACATGTTTGGCTTTTTCGAGTTGTGTCCGGTCAAATATTTATATGTCCGGCCTGTCCGGCTTTTGTTTGGCTTTTTATTAGCGTCTCAAGCGAAGCAATGATTTGCCGAAATCTATGGCTACGAGGACGGGCGCAAACGAAACTCAATTTCCAAATCACTTTCTAATGTAGAATTTTACTACGAACTACTGAAATTACGCGGCAGAATATTATTTTGCAATTCCAAGGACTCATTCCGGACGCAAAAGGGATACCTATTGAGAAGCTATGGAACGTCAAAACGTCACAGCTGGGCACAGGCCTCCTCTCGTCACGAGAGGGTTAGGTCTATAGTCCCCACGCGGGCCCAGTGCGGATTGGGGACTTCACACACATCTTTGAATTGCTTCGCAGATGCATGCAGGTTTCCTCACGATGTTTTCCTTCACCGAAAAGTTCAGTGGTAAATTCAAATTGAATTTCGCACATAAGTAAGCGAGCCGGAATCGAACCCCCGACCCTCTGCATGAGAGGCGGTACGTCGAACCACTAGGCCACCACGGCTTTTACTAACTAGGTCACCACGGCTTTTTTATTTTTTATTGTTGATATCTATCTTTTCAAAGTATTCATAATGAGCATGTGTACACTGTTCCTTGCGTTTAAAACACTTTGAAAATATCTCTGTCCACTCTTTTCCAATGACCTCGGAAATGAAGAAATTCCAGGCAGCTAGTGCATCTTCCTTGCACTCAGATCTCTTTCCTTAATTTTTTTCTTTAATTTTGGGGAACAAGTTAAATTCTTAAGGTGCTAAATTAGGGAAATATGGTGGGCGAGTCAAGATAAACACATTTTTTAATTAAAAAAAATCAAGTGTTCTGGCGGGCTTGTTTGGCGAGCCGTTGTCGTGGTGCCAAAGAAGGTGCCGGATTTGTGACTTCAGTCGCTTGTCACACCAAGCTGATAATACTGCGGGGGCACCACACTTCAAAAATTAAAAAAAAAATGTTGCGATGTGGTGCTAACGATATTTTATGGTGAACTTACGTGAGCTAACGATTGTCTAGCTATATAGTGAAAAAAATTTGACATTTGTTGAATGGGGTGGCTAGCGTGAAGCTGGCCAGCCCCACAAATATTTGGCAATTCGTTGCCATACGAAAGTGAACCTTAACGTTTGGCAATAAGGTTTCATTTCGTATGGCGGTACATTTGTTCCTGACAGAGATTTATGTTTTAATTTTTTCTGGCTAATCTAATGTGGTCCTAACCTTGCTGATGGCTGAACTGTCGTGAACTAACGATGCCTAAACCGCATGCAATTTTTATTTTGAGATAGGGACTGTGGGGTGGCTAGCGTGAACTTGGCCACCACACTAGAAAAATAAAAAATAAAATGTTGCGGTGTGGTTCTAACAATTTTTTATGCTGAACTTACGTGAGCTAACGATTGTCTAGCTATAAAGTGAAAAAAATTTGACATTTGTTGAATGGGGTGGCTAGCGTGAAGCTGGCCAGCCCCACAAATATTTGGCAATTCGTTGCCATACGAAAGTGAACCTTAACGTTTGGCAATAAGGTTTCATTTCGTATGGCGGTACATTTGTTCCTGACAGAGATTTATGTTTTAATTTTTTCTGGCTAATCTAATGTGGTCCTAACCTTTCTGATGGCTGAACTATCGTGAACTAACGATGCCTAAGCCGCGTGTAATTTTTATTTTGCGATAGCGACTGTGGGGTGGCTAGCGTGAACTCGGCCACCACACTTCAAAAATTAAAAAAAAAATGTTGCGATGTGGTCCTAACGATATTTTATGGTGAACTTACGTGAACTAACGATTATCTAGCTATATAGTGAAAAAAAATTGGACATTTTTTGAATGGGGTGGCTATCGTGAATCTGGCTCGCCCCACAAAGATTTTGAAAAAAATCCATGAAGTCATGTGATCCTAACGATTTAACTATGTGAACTAACGTGAACCAACGATGAACTAACGATTTAGCGATGCCTTTTGTGGGTAGAAAAAATGGGGTGGTCAGCTTCATGGCCATTAAGTTTCGAAGCGGTCCAGGCATTTTGAACAAAGTTTTCCTATATCTCAGAGCTCGTCTTGTTTCAAATGTGAATATTAATGGCCTGGTTGAAATCCAATTTTGCGGTGTGCCTCGTAAAGTGTTACCCAATATTAATCAAAATACGCCTTTGCGGTTGGGTTCATGAAATGCAGAAACAGTGAGCTTTTCTATAGTCTCTACATCAAGTTCCAGCCCACTTTTTTCTCTTATCGCACTGATACGAAACCAACCCTATCAGAAAACTAGGAACGCAATTCCACAGCACATTTTTTATGTCGATGGTATAGGCAAACGAGCGAACAGTCCACTGCGGTCCATGGACACCGAAATCCTTCGATACCCCATAAGATCTCGAATGTGTAGCCTACCCTGAAGCCTAAGATGGAATGCCAGCTCTGTGCCAGAAATTTCACCGGCTGCCTTAACCCCATACCGGAACACAACAGTGCGAGCACTGCTATTTGGCGGCAGGTTAGCGGGGAAAGACGGTGGTACCTCCTCGGACGGACCTAACACCAGGCCCTACCACTAGCTTAGGTATTTTACTTTAGTGCATCTTCTGACAAACTTAACACTCAAAGCAATACATATACCTACTTACTTCTATCTCCATTTTTATATTGCTAACCATTTCTGATGCCTATGGATGCTTCGATACTTTACCTTTATACGATATTTTACCTTTATTTTGTGGTTTCACTGGGTAACCTCATCAGACTGATTTTATGGCAAGATTCAATTTCAATCAGTGTTAGATTGTTTACTTATTTTCCTGGCTGCTTCGCCGTGAATGCTCTTTGCCTGTCCATTATGCCATTATCGTTATAAGCCGTATTGATTTGCAACGCGCCCAGAAAGAAAAGGTCGCGATTAAATTAGTTGCAAGACTACACACAGCATTATCGCTGTATGTAATTATCTAATTAAATATGATACAGTTTGCGTGACATGGTTTTCTTGTGCTTGGATTTTGATAACCAATCCTAATGTTCTCCAATATCACAGCCTGTAGCAAAAGAAGACTTTCTCAAGATGAAGAATAAAATGTAAGTTTTGACGGATCGCGATGAAAATAACTTTTCGTCATTTTCCTCAATTCAGATTCAGATTTATTCAGTGCATACATGTAGTACATTCAGATGGTCATACAAATATATATCCTTTGACATGTTACCCGTGCAGGGTGTTGCATTGCATTACAGTAAATTAAATTAAAGTAATCTACTTCCAAAAACATGGTCACATAACATATATGGTCACATAACATATTATTCATATTATTATTATCATTACATCAAATATCAATAATTATTCAATACATTACAAAATTACATTAGAATTAATAAAATCATTAATTAAAAATATAAAATAAAATAAATAATTCTAAGAATACCTAAAGGAATGTCAAATTATATTTAATTACATTACAATTTAAAATTAGTTTCGTTGAGGAATTCCAATTCAATTCAATTCAATTCAATTCTTTATTGTGATCACATGGTCATTATCAGGTGTTATATAAAACAAAAGTCACTCATATGAAACCCTCCAGACTGTAGTAGCACTTGTGTGCAATTCTTTTTCCCATGAATCTAAAGCGAAAAATGGGCGGCTTTGAAAGGTATCGAGTCATAACGACATACACGATCAAACACGCTCAGTGCTTTAACGGCAAAACGGGACGGGACGGGTTTATCAACGTCAAAATAAACCCTTACAATTTCCGGGGCTGTTGAAAGGGCGATATAGGCAACCCTGGACCTAACCCTATCATTTATCAGGCGCTTCCGCGATGACAATGGGCATTACAGATATGCAAACAATACTCAACCCTACCCTCCCTTGAATAGGGTCAGCGGTCTGCCGCAATTCAATCGTACTGGGTGAACGAACCTGGAAAACGCGAAAGTGAAATTCGTCACTTGTTGCCAAGATACGTATCGAAAATCGTGCCTGGAATCGAAATCAGCAACGGAAACGGGGGCTCGGTCCGTACTCCGTCTGCGCCGGTGCGGATTTAATTTAGAAACTCATCAAGCATGCTAATAGGCCCCGTAATGGCAGTAATGCTACGATTCGCTACGACGATGCCTCCCATCGGACCTAATCATAAATCCTAAAAGGAAATACGCGTCAGAACATCGTAATTCGGGCACGAAACACGTTCGAATAAGGCAGGCCTTTCAGCGTATATTTTTTGCGTTACCGAAAAGGCGTAGCTGAATATGAAAGTAGTTTATTTTAGGAATAATAACACGTCCGATCCGAAGTGGTTCGTTTCCTTTTGGCGTTTTTAGAGCAGTGTTTTTACCAGTATTTATTCTCAGGAATACGCACCTTTTATAATACAATTTTCCAATAAATAATACGACTCGACATACCTGAAACACAAAAAGAAAGGAAGGTTAGATAAAATATGTAATTAAAAGCCTGAATATGTAAAACGCATCACAGACGCATGCCATTTCCATTACATATGTGATAGTAAATTGCATTATCCAGATCAAATACATCTTATAGGCTTATTTATTTATGACTAGCTTTTCCCCGCAACTTCGTATGCGCAGAAATATTAAAATGAAAGATCCCGTTTTTTACGTTCCCGTGGGAATTTCGGGAAATCCTCTCTTATTGCTCCCCTACGTTCCCTAAGGAACCTGCATACCAAATTTCAGCTCTCTACGACCAGTAGTTTCGGCTCTGCGTTGATCGATCAGTCAGTCAGTTTCAACGGGTAAGGTGATGGTAGCCATCTCGACGGACCTTGTAACATTTTATCAACTGCAAAATGTAATACAGAACCCACTTAAAAAAACAGTGAATCTTGTGCCGCAACTGCCACCAGTTACTAACCACGGTAACGTTACATAAGCTGAATTACGAGTATCAGTAAACATAATGACTTAACGTGTTTACAAGGTTCACGCTCTTTGGACACCAGATAACTTTATGGGCTCCTTAAATAGTCCAAACTTAGTGAAACGTTAGTATAACGCCATGTAATAAAATAACCAAACATCCTTGTATGTCCAAAAACGTCACCAGCTATATAATCCTCAAAGATTTAATTATTCCTGAAGCCTTTTCCTAACAAAAATCGGCATTTTCAACTACACCACGTATTATTTCACTGTTTTTTTTTTGTTAGACTAGTTAAACCCGATTTAGACCACCTTCTAGTTACAAGTAACTATACTTACGAGATAGTACGGTCACGATGTCAAATTTCCAAGACTACAAAATACGACGCATTTTTATCTAGATTATTCGGGGACTTCACTTCACCGATACGAAGCGGTGCCATCAACCCCAATAACGCTTAAGGAGGTGATTCCAACTGTACCCTACTTTGGAGGCTCTGCAATAGGACTGATAAGAAAGGTCAACCCGTTGACTGATAGCGGTGACGCGGGAGATAGTGCGCCTAATGTATTGTTAATCTACGATTATAAAACTTGATGGCTCTTATCATCGTTTAAATATTCACCGGTTTAAATATTTATCAATCACTATTTTACATGTCCTTTCGTATTATCATTCATATTCATATTTCATATTGATATTTATTTATTTGCAACCATGAGTTATAAAGATGTTCTTAAGGTTAAACAGTACACACATGGACCCTACTAGGGTGTAGCAATACTCAGAGGCGGCCTTTGCGCTTGCGAGGCCCCGGGCGAATACATCTTTGCGAGGCCCTAGTCTGGGTGGCCTTGCGCGCGGGGGGAGGGGGGGGGGGGGGGGGTTAAATAATACCGCTTTTCAATTTAGGGATGCGTTTGTGAAATATGTGCTTTAAAGTGCTTCTTTTTTATTACATAGAAGTTTTCCCCAGCCCCTTCCAGCTAAACCATTGTTTTTGTAAAAACAACAAAAAACCATGGTATTCATGGAAGTAGTAAGTATACAATGTGTCCCTGGATAAAGTTCCAAAACGAATAGAGATGAAACGTGATGATATTTTATCGATGAAAAAAATATAATCCCGTATTTTTTTTCATTATTTACCTTTATTTTGAGTAAATCGAGGAATAATTTAAAAAAAAAGTGTTCTTTTTTATTTTAAATCATTGTGATTATCAGCAGACGGGGTATTGAACAATAAAGAAATTGTATTACATTAGAAGGAGAAAAAAATACGTCGGTAAATTAAATAGTTAAAATAGAGCTAGAAATAAAACATGAAAAAAATCGCTGCCTTGGGGCACGGTGACCAGAAAGCTGGCTGCAGTGCCACGTTAAAAAGGCCGCTTTTTTATAATTTGTATTTTTATTGCATTTTTTTAATTTAAATAACATGAATAACGCTTTGTGTTAAATCCCGCTGATTAAAGGTCAATAAGACACTCAGGAGTGCAGATATCTTGCGTTTTTGTAATTGGAAAAATATTTCAAGAACTTTAAATTTTATTGTTTTCATCAAAAAAATATCACGTTTGGTCCCTAATTGTTTGTGCTCTTTATCTAAGCACATACTCTACATAACGAAATTAACACGAAAATTTTCACTGCTAAGTAGACTGTACAAGTTTACGGGTAATACCAACCAACTTAAAAAAAGTACTAAACTAAAGCGAAATAAAAATGTTGTGCATTAAATACAACTAAAGGGAACTACGATACCCTACAATGCGCGTGGCCCGACATGTACTTGGCCGATTTGTTGTAATATTTCACTCTTTACTGTATAAATCTGTGGTATAAATTATATTTTATGTTACGTTATTTACGACTTCAGAACGAATACTATAAGGGTGAAATTATTATATAGATTTGTACTAAGCATTAGCACAGATTACTAAATATTTAAAATAAAAATAAAAAAATCAACATGGGTTATCGTAAGCCTGCGCGAGGCCCCTACGAGCGCGAGGCCCCGGGCGGTTGCCCGCTTCGCCCCCCCCTAAGGCCGCCTCTGGCAATACTTACATCTAAAACTTACTTGTTCACTTAGCAGCTTAATGGGAAATACTTGTAACCTGGGAAGTATTCTTTATAGCCTCATTGGAAATTTGAAATCATGGTCTCTTCATCTTTTTGGATTTTTTTCGAGGTCGTTTTGCTATATAAGTACTATTCGAACTGCATTTGCTACTGTCTTATATATAGCCATTTATATACCTACTATGAATATAATTTGTACTCTTAATAGTCTATACCACCGATTTCCTCCTCCTCGTCATATTTTGGCGACATCACGAGGAGAGAAGACGAGATTTTTGTAGATGTTTGACGAGATTGTTTACTGCGATGTAAATGTTGTATTACAACGTAGCAAACGGTGTAATTAATTTCAGTAACACGTAATTAGTGTGTAATTTCCAACAACAAAATCAAGAGAGCAGAATCCCGCCATCCATTGATTATGTTATGACTCAGTGACTCACACACGTTACTTAGTTAATTAAACTCAAATTAAAGGGAGTGTGATACGCGGCGTCTGATAACACAATTAAAATGATTAATTAAACGTCTGTTCTAATGACACGGACTATGTTTCATTGGAGGTTTTTTTAACACAGTTTAGTGACTTGCAGAATTTAAAGCCAATACTAATATTTCATCATCATCGAATATTTCAGCCATAACAGACACTAAATTTGTGCCCGACTGGATGCTGGATGCATGCATGCATAACACACCACAGGTATATCAGAAAGCAGCTTTGCTGTGTTCCAGTTGCGGGTAACATCTAGCTAGTTTATTAAATACTGCAGTTAAGTAGCTTCACTATCACGAGGAGTATCATCACGTGCAGAAGATAATACCTACTAATTGAATAAAGAACCCTCGGTTTGTGTAAATCCAGATTGTAATGATATCCAATTAAAGCGTTCTAAAAATAGTACAGATATGTACAGGTTTACACAACTTAGAAGGCGCGTGGATTTAGCAATAATAGACTCTCTGCATCAACAGTTTAAGGGCTTAGCCGCGGGCCTTCTAAGTTGTGTCTTGCTATACGGAGATAGGTATTCAACATAGCAATTTTATAATAAAACTCTTGATCTCGACCAATTCTGGCCGCGGCGACTGTCAAGTCCTGCATTCGTGATAAAAATCGGCTTTTTTCATAACACTAAATAATACTAAATGAACGTTTTTGTTAATGAACATTAAGAAAATGTTGTAAGTTGGTGGTCGTCAAAACAAACACATGATGTGTTAACAATTCTAAAGGTAATGAATCATAATGCCTAGCTCATTAGCTACTCATTCACTTATTATGACTATCTATCCCACGGACTAATAACCTATCGTAATAAATATAGAGATATCACATTTGTTACGTTCCCGGAACAAAAAACACGAAACGTTATGCTGCCAATACGGAATACTGAGAAAATCGTTACTCACATCAAACGAACATTTAGTTCTGCATTCCCACGCCCTATGACACTTCACTGATTTATATGTCTTAGGGGATTAGGCTTTATTGGCTCCATTTGCAATTGTAGATTGTTAAATGCGTGGCTCTGCTGCGGTGTTGAGAACTTGAGACACATCTACTAAAAATTACGCAAAGTATACAACCACCGCAGCATCCTATTTACTTCTCGCTGATGGCCACAGGTCTCCTCTCAACTGGTTTACACATCAAACGTCAAACGACGTCAAAACCACTCCTATCATAATATGTTTGTGAAGTAAAAGCTTCTGTATTCATTGGATTTCTTATCCATCTTATTCCATATTAAACGCGATGATAACCGCCTGGTAGCATCAATCTAGAAAATAGAAGTGTCCCATCACAGCTAGAAGATACAACCATCTCAAATTTAACTAGGATTGCCATTCGATTCGACGTGACAAGCCATTTCACCCTACCGACGACAAAATTGAGATAACCAATCCGATACGCTGTTAAACTTAAATTTCGACTGGAAGTCAACTACAGTTAATTTATAAATAAAATAAATAAATAATAAATATCTTGGGACATGATATAAATACGATATAAATATATATAGAAATACACACATATATAAATACTAACATCCATGACTCGAGTACAAACATTCGTGTTCATCACACAAAGTTTGCCCCGAGCGGGATTCGAACCCGCGACCGTCGGAACAGAAGGCAGGGTCACTACCAACTGGACCAATCCGGTCGTCAAATTATGTAAATTTATGGTCGGTAATCTTGATTATCATTCAACGATCAACTCGCGAGAAGCTGCATTGACATTCTCTCTCATTGTTTATATGTTGTAAAGTCTCCACATGACAAATACCTAGAGTAAGTTCTACTTGAAGTGGACGGTAATACTCGGCGCAATATTCCGTTTCCTGTATTCATGTTCACACTGCAATTGTGTCCAAAAATAACTGACATTTCTTTCTACCCTTATGTATAAACTTGGTCGTTCTCTGCACCTGCAACCGAATTCCATTGCTAAAATGTCATCTTTACCTTTACGGAAAGGTTCACCGAAATCTAATCTATAAGACATTATACGTACTCTACTACACTGTGGAATAGATGTCTAAGGAGTGTCAGATTGAATCAAGTCGACACTTTCACACAAAAAGCAGCTAACGGGAGCAAATGATACAAAATAGGGGCTGAACCAATTACCCGTCGCATCGCGACAGTACTAACGGATGGTGACAGAATGCACAATAGAGAAAGTCCGGCCGACGCCAAGCAGGCCTTCTGAATTACAGTCTCTATTGTCTTGAAACATGAAAAGACGTTCGTTAGAAACAGCACTAGCATAAATACACGATGAGCGATAACTTAGCCACGTAATGTAACATATATGTCACGAAAACTACTTAGAAGTGTAGTAATTATCCAAAAAATGTAAAGCGAGTAATGGCCGTACAAGATTACCAGTAACTCCAGTAAGTAAAATAAACCATAATTGCACAGTTATGGAGATGGGGTTAATATTTTAAACACCAAGTTTAAATGTTATTTTTGACCCAGAAGGTGTAAATAAAAATGTATATTAAAATAACAAGATAATTACCCACGTGGAATTGTGGATGCAATAAAATAAATTACCAACCCAGTAGTCGGCTGACAAATGCAAACCGGTTTGATTCTGCGAATTACTGTCATTTCTGATTTCGCGCTCCGCATAAATCTTTACTTACCACTTTCTACATTATTTGCTGTTTCTAGTCATGCAAACTCATGCACAAAAACACACGAAAAATTTAGTTGACATTTGAGATACCAAATAGAGATATAGAACGTAGTAGTTCTTACTAAAAAGGTAGCTATAATTAATCCGAACAATCCAGTTTATTATTTCCATTGAATGTCTAATGAAATCATGGTACAATTTTAACATATCTGTTTTTAGAATAGTATGAAATGAATGAAACCAAAGTTTACGTCATATTAAATAAAAGTAATGAGATGAGCATTATGAATGTATTCAACATCACACATCACATCAGCAGAATGACGGTCAAAGGTTCGCCACACGTACCGTATGAATATTATCAGAATGAAATCACTAAATATAGATTATCTAATAGCGTGGAGTAGCAAAGGATGTATCCAGTGCCAAAGAGTAAGTAAAAAAAATATCCTTAAGAAAAAACATAATTCGATTGGCATGAAAAGAAACCTAAAGCTAGATAAAGAAAGTAAACTAAACTGAAACTAGCCCCGGCAAGATTTGCGCGGAAACTGGTTATGTTACTCGCGACGAGTTCTTCCACCGGAGTTTAACAATGGATTTATTCATGCGCGGCAAAACTTGTGCTAATACGGGATTCGCCCGCTGACACACTTACATAAATAATTCGGACAACTTGGAAATTCAATTGTTGAAAAATTCCTTTACAAATATACTTGTCTAAGGGATTAGACGAAGAAAAGACGAATCAGAAACATCAAAAGAAGATGTGGACAAATCGATTCATAAAGCACTGTTGAAAAAGTGTTCATACGTTTCTTACACAGAAAAATTTAAACCAGCTTGATCTTACGAACATGCACAATCGATGAAACTGAAGGCAGATTATGAGCTAATCAGTGATGTTGAGTCGTTTGCCAGTCAATTGAGCACTTGAACAGCGGACGCGGAGCGTGGCGGAGAAAGTGTCTCGGCGTCGCCGTTTAGAAACTCAGGATGTAACTCGGAGGCGATACCGGATCGAGACGGTCACTTGGTCGGATAATTGGAAAGAGGATAAAAAGGACAGCGCAGTTTTTGAGAAGTGTAGGTCAAAATTGTTAAGGATCTTGACTATTGGGAATCAACCCGTTTGCAGAGCAAGCAGAGATGCAGTGATCGATATTCGAAGACAATGTTGAGTAGTATACATACAGTCAATGAGTCACTCATGCGCTCATTATACCCTAGTCATACGGTTATCGAAATAGCCATGGCATGCCAGCCATATGTGGTTCGCGTTGCAACCTTCTACCACTCTCGTAACCACGGTCATTGCCCAGTTAAGTAACCTCGTTTTAGTGTTGTTTACTTTACGTTACGTTAATTGACTACTTCTGTTTGCTTATGGGACATTCATGGAGTACTATTTGAATGAAAAGGGCTATGTATTTATTATACATAGAACTACTCGTGTCACTTTCTCAGATCTTAAGAAGAAAGTTAGATAGGTCACAGCAGCCGTGGTAATTGGAAACTTCGCAAGTTCCCATCGAATTCATATTGCTGATTAATTACTTGCAGCATATCATTGAATATGACGTATGCATCAACATTACAGCACCAAATCCCCCAACACTACAATTTTTCTTAGAATCATAATATTCACTTTGATCTTCGAGTACCTACCTACCACAGTTCTAAAATCAACAATCCCGTTTCGTAAAAACGTATGTCAGGAACTAACCATCCTGTGGTATATCTATAACAGCTAAGAAACAGATACGCCTAAGTAAACATTACGTTTCCTTGCGCTTCATAACGATCGCGCTATTAACAATTTATTCTGGAATGTTCTTCAGTCCGGTGATCAGTATTTGTGGATTTGTAATAATAATTGGTCTGTGTATTTCAACAAACCGTCGAATACCAAGTTATTTGCGTACTGTATGCACCTGCTTAACAAAATAGTGGTAGTGGTAGAGCTCTAAAATAAATCTCATATGTATTTTCGGTGAACACGAAAATAGAGGCAATTGAGTAAATTCGAGTGGAAAAGTTTTTATGCTTTCTGTCAGTGTAATTTAGATTTTTGTGTTTTTTTGCCAGCTCACATAAATCCAGAGATGAAGAAAAATAATCTGATAACAATAGTCAGAACCATCAAAAATTCAACGATCTTTTTTTTGGGTAAAGACATATCGAATATGTACATACTAGAGACCCCCTGTTGTCACCCTTATTCTTTGATCTTTGTACTTGGTTAATTGTTTTTTGGTGTTTAATAAAGTGTATTTGTATTGTATTGTAGAGTTATATACATGTCATTATTTAATTCACCAGTTATTTTTGGAATACGTTGCACATGATGGCGACCTAGCACATGTGTTTTGTAAAGTAGATATGTGTCTTTTTCCGACACTAGTAATAACAATCGGTTGTTTACACAGATTGAATGAATGTTAATTTAATACGTACTGGATTATTCAACGGCGCACCCAGCCAGGAATCTTATTACGAAAAGCGTAGCTGTACAGTGTAAACAGAAGGCACTTTGTAGTCATCCAAAATAGAACTTCCTTGCTCGTTGTCCAATAAGTTTGGCTCTATCTGAATACAGATGTTTGGTAAAGAAAGAAAATAGCACTTGCCCTTAGTAACGAACGTTTATTTTGTTAAATAAACTAGATTTCTTCACGTTGACTATTCAAATCCTATCTATGTCATTATCACTCTATCTCTAACCACAAGATAAACCACAACGAGCAAACTTCTGATAGAGGCCGTAAATTGATATATTTACGAGCAAGACCCCAATCCAATCACAGTTTTACTGCCACCTTTATTTACAGTTATTGGTGCCCTTTGACTCGGACATGATTCATGAAATACTTTCAGCGAAGCGAAATATCGAAGTAATTCAATCAACTCGATGTGAATGTGAAACTTACAAATTGCAGTATACCTTTGGCAATAGAGACATCAACTAGGCGTTGATGTATTGCCAAACCACTAACTACTTTATTTGAATCATCTGAGTCAACAATCGATTACAAGCTATAAAAAATGCATCAATAATAATCACGTTACCGATGCTGATTGATCAGAGGGAAAACATTAAAGTATATTATAAATCTACAAACTACATACTTTGAGTGACGAGCTGACGATTTGAGAAAGATATTAGTTCCAAATCTCGTGCAAATCTCCTTTCTGATTAGATAATAGTATCTTCAATTCGAGTACCAAATGTATTTCTTTTCTAGTGAGTGATATTTATCCAAACAAAACGATTTTTTGTATATTAATCAATCATCTTTTAATAGCACTTATTCAGTGTTCATCCGGCTAGGATTAGAAACTCTTAGATAAAATATTACGGAATTCTATAACATTAGCTTAAGCTTCTATTAGGTCCTTACATATGAAATTGGCGTTTGGCGAACTGGCAACTTTGATTCAAAATATGTGGCGTTCGGCTAGGAATTCCAAATTCAAATTTATTTCAAATTTAAGACCATGTATTTCTGTGTTCGAATTACGAAATTTATTTGTTATCGCGTCATTTGTTTTTCTTTCACATCGTTCTGTTCACAATATGGAGAACTTAAAATATCGCTATATTTACGAATATGAGTTTCACCTCGGCACTAGTGCTGCAGAAACGGCTCGTAGGATTAACAATGCGTATGGGGAAGCTACTGCAAAAGAAAATACGGTACGTTATTGGTTCCAACGTTTCCGTTCTGGAAATTTTGACCTACAGAACAAGCCTCGTGGACGGCCGGAGACACAAGTTGATAACGAAGAATTAAAAGCAATTGTGGAAGCAGATCCATCGCAAACCACGTCAGAGTTAGCGGCAGGCTTCGGTGTGAGTGATAAAACCATTTTGATTCACTTGAAACAAATTGGAAAAGTGAAAAAACTTGAAAAATGGGTACCGCATGAATTGAGCGACGCAAACAAAGAAACACGCGTCGAGTGTTGCGTTTCACTTCTCAACCGGCACAATAATGAAGGCATTTTGAATCGTATCGTTACTTGTGATGAAAAATGGATCTTGTACGACAACCGGAAACGTTCTTCACAATGGTTGAACCCAGGTGAACCAGCCAAATTCTGCCCGAAACGAAAGTTGACTCAGAAAAAGGTACTGGTAAGTGTCTGGTGGACTAGTGCCGGTGTCATCCATTACAGTTCCTTAAGATCTGGGCAAACAATCACGGCTGATGTGTATTGTCAACAATTGCAAACGATGATGGAAAAGCTAGCCATTAAACAACCCAGACTGGTCAATCGATCTAGCCCACTGCTGCTTCAGGACAACGCTCGACCACATACGGCACGTTTGACGGCCGCAAAACTACGGGAGCTGCGACTGGAATGTCTTCGACACCCACCATACTCCCCGGACCTTGCTCCAACTGATTACCATTTTTTTCAGAATTTGGACAACTTCATGCAAGGAAAAAAATTCAATTCTCACGAGGCTGTCCAAACGGCCTTCAAAGATTTTATTGATTCTCGCTCACACACTTTTTTTAGTAAAGGAATCAATGAACTACCTTCGAGATGGCAAAAGTGCATAGATAGCCATGGTACATACTTTGACTAAATAAAAAAATAGTTTCATAAAAAAAAATCGTTTTCATTTCTGCCATATGAAACGCCAATTTCATATGTAAGGACCTAATATTAACAACATCCAATTCAACTTGCATCTTAAATATACGTCATTCATTCATGTTACGCTGGAATAACATTCAAATGGTCATCCAGGCTACTTGGAAGTAATTGATCGTCCGTCACCCCCGAAGTTATATCAGCTGCGGGCCTTTGAAAAGGGTCCATCTCCATCGGTCAAAAGTGCGTCGCACTGGGAGTTCGGATGAACACCGTTAAGATTTCAGAGTTTAGAGTGACTTTCGACTTTGCATTCTCTTTGACAATACCAACCAAGTTGAAATTTATTGCTCTTCCCGTTAGTTTTGCAGCTCGCAATCTCGGTCTGCTTCAGACAGTCATTACTTACGTTGATTGCTGTTTGTGCACCGAGAACTCTTGACTTCGAACTGTTTTATTGCTAGTATTCTATGGAGTTAACGTGAAAGTTTCAAATAGGGTCTTAGAGCAGAGGCACGTATATTTTTACTACTTAACGTGAAATAAAATCTATGCTCTATTTATACACTGTTGTATAATAAATATACACTACATTATTTGAAGCCGTCACAGCAGTTCTTTGCGTTTCAATCTTTCCATCTGTATCGGTTCTTCGGTTTGCGCAAAAAATTATTTGTCCAGAAGAGAACTTCATAAAGCAACATCTGTGCTCCTTTGTTCTCGTTCCACACTTCCACGTTGTTTATTCGTGTACATTATTGGGACACCGTTAAACTGCTCTGTGGGGTATTATTTTTCCATTTCGCAACGTCCCATCGTGCCGTTCCAGTCACGGCTCGCTTTGTGCTTGTCTGATGTCACAATGGTTTGTAGAAAAGGCTGTATACCATTATTTGCGGTAATTTTGTTCGTACGTGACACATAGAGATGTAATCTGTAGTGAAGACTGCAGATGTATAGGTAGCTATCCGTATTATGTTTAGGTTAGTCCACTCCACAACACATCTTAGACATTCACAGTTTTATAAGTGCTGTTATATGAACACATTTTGTGGAAGTATTTTTAGGAGAACTGTATTTTAATTATTTTAAACTCCCCTCTATCCTGGGCTCCCGGGTGTCCAAAAAAACTTAGTTTATTATTCAGCGGAATTCAAAAACAAATCTAATGCCATAATAAACATTTCAGAATTCAAAACGGAAGCAAAAGCATTCTGTGAATTTTGCATAGAAGTAATTGAAATCACCAGTTTTGTATTATTTGATAAAAAAAACATGTTTCCGGCGCTAGTCTGATTTATTCGTTGAGTTCATGTCGCACGATTTTAATTTCTCAACTTTTTACATATCGTTTATTCAAATCGCCTTTAGAAACCTCTTACACGCAACCAAATGAAAACAATCATTCACTTCATGTCGTCCTTTTAAGTACAACTTTTAAGTAAAATGATCAATTGGTATTAAGTTCCTTTGACGTCTTTGACAGAACATAAATGATGTTTAGGTACTGTAAACCTGTATAGAAATTGTGGAAACTCGCGTTTCGTGTGGCATCGAGATAGCTAACGAGATTGCCTAGTTTTTCCTACTTTCGAGATCCTCAGGCTGTGTCGGAACTGCTCGGAACACTTTTCCACAATTAGGTACTTAGCTTGGTTGATGACACAAATATGAATTTGTGCGTGAACGCGTTAGCGTCACAGGGCGGACACGGCCTAAAAAAGCACGATTTCGAACACAATGGGGGCTATCGCGTGTGAATTTGCCACTAGAGGCGCTTGTGTCGCATGAGGTCCAATAACATTCACTTTTCACTGGTTTTGACGGGCTTCGTGATATAAATTATAATTTCTTTAATTTACCTGTTGAAAAGTGATCTCCTTCGTTGAAATTATCGCAAATATGGATTATTTGGCGATGAATGTGAACGTCTTGAAACAAAAAATAATCCGAACAAAACGGAACTGCACAACATTGCGGCATAGTTACTCGATAGGATGATAGTTATTTATAATTAATAAACTTACATTGTACATTGGTTGTCGATGAATGCGCGCCGCTGAGTCAATGGGCAAAAACGAACGGACATAACTCGTGTTACTCACTCATCTGGTGCAAAAACGATATAATGGAGAGTAACTATTGATTCACAATGAAACATGACGCTGATTAACGTATTAGGGATAAATTCAAAAACTATTGCGCAGATTTTTATACGGTTTTCAGTTTTCACTGATACTCAACTGATAGGTAATTTGTTGCAAAACCGTAGGGTCGCTAGTACTTAGATAATAATTGTATGCAATCATTCCACAAACCTAGCTTAATACGTGAAGGTCCTATATGCTGGTACGCCAGCACAAGTTGCTCAGCGATTTATCACCTTGTCGCTGTGATGCGTCAAATTCAACCCACTCCGTTACTTGACTACCTAATAATGTTCAGCCACTGCTGATCCAAATACCTACAAAGGGCGACAAGGCCGCGATAACGAGTGCATTGCTTTGAACCGACTTATGTAATTATTCAAGTTTGAGCAAAAAGTTACAGTACGGCACGCACGATTAACATTGCGCGCGGCGTAGTACACACGCCCTTGAGAAAGAGTCTATTATTGCTTAACCCGCGTGCCATATTAACCGAGTTGTCCTGTAGCTGTAGTGTAACTTGAAGTTTGACACAAAACGCGTTATGATTTGAGCTTGTATGTATTCTTGATTTCGATTACACAATCTACTAATCTTGTTTGAAAACTTACAATACGAAACATACATATTTAGATAAGAACAAAATTCAATTAAATATTTCTAGCATTAAGTAGTAAGTACATTGACCTATAATAAGTAATAACATATGGACGAACAGTGCCAAACAGAATATCTCAAAATATATGCAGCAAACTGACATTAGAAGATACGTTCCAATATGCTAATAACGCCTCTTTATAACGAAGGCCAAACGGGTGCCCGAGCTGTTCGGGCACCCGTTTTGACGGGACCATTTTTCTCCGGCTGATTGTGAATCCTTACTTATAATACACTAGCTTTTCCCCGCAACTTCGTATGCGCAGAAATATTAAAATGAAAAATCCCGTTTTTTTTCCGTTCCCGATGGAATTTCGCAAAATCCTTTCTTAGCGTATGCCTACGTCATAACATCTACCTGCATGCCAAATTTCAGCCCGATCCGTCCAGTGGTTTGGGCTGTGCGTTGATAGATCACTATGTCAGTCAGTCAGTCACCTTTGAGTTTTATATATTTAGATTAATGAATAAGTAATAATAATGATCGTAATGGCTAAGAAAGAGCTCCCATGAGAACAGGAGAGATCGACATTTCGTGAACTTGACAGAGCAAGTTGGCCTTCTTCACTCTCTCTGCCTTCACATACTATTAGGTATCATTTTATGAAATATGTGTGAAAAGGACAAACTGAAGGAACTCGCATTTCTTTGACAGCTTTCTGGGGAGATGCCCACACCAGTCTACACTAAACAAGTGCCCAGTGGCTATCATTCTATCTGATGTGTCATGTGTCGCCAATTAGCTAGTAACTAAAACAAATATGACAGTTAAAAAGTCAATTCAATTTGAATTTACCACTGAACTTTTCGGTGAAGGAAAGCATCGTGAGGAAACCTGCACGCATCTGCGAAGTAATTCAAAGATGTGGGTGAAGTCCCCGATCCGCACTGGGCCCGCGTGGGGACTGCCCAAACCCTCTTGATGAGAGGAGGCCTGTGCCTAGCAGTGGGACGCAAATTCGTGACCAACCATTACCCGTCTTTTTATGTTATTTGCTTTCATATTGTGTGTTATCGTCACGAATAAATGTTTTTCTTCTTCTTCTTCTTCAAATGGGCTCTAGTAGTAGTAGCGAAAAAGTCTTTTTATCCATTTTTCAATTAAAACGTTTGTTTCGCCTTTTACAAAATAAGATACGAATATATTTTTATCAATTAGATGCAAGTTAACCATGGTAAACTCGTGCTGTACATGTTTTAAAAACGAAACATTGTATAATCCACTGCAAGAAAACACTTCTTCATGAAATTTTAAATTAAGTGTTATGGGAAATTGTTGATTCTTATAACATCATCAGGATCATACCTATTCAGGATGTAGGTAATTTGTGGATGTAACATTATTTAATTTATTAACCTGATGACGTCACAATAGTTTCTCAGAAAGTGTCGACTTTCTGAGAAACTCGATGAGCATGCATGAATGGATGCTCGTCATTCGAGTACTAATTTTAAGACGCTGACAAGAGCTAATGACCTTGAGCAATCGAGGCAGGCAACTGTCTCAGCGGACAATGTCTGTTTGCATTGGACCGCGGCATGTATGGGCGATATACGTAGAAAATCAGAAAAATAAAGATTTTAAAAAATCCCATACTGCATGAACAATTTAAATCAGCAATTTTTTTGGTATGAGTATGACGGAATAATGTATTTAATTATAGAAATCTGCATTAAAAAAATTAACTTATAGAACCGTTTAAATAGGATTAGAAGACGTAACTTCACGATATTTTTTTTCATCGAACCTATTTCATGAAATCCTTTTATGAAATAGCAAATTTTTTAAGTAGGTATATAGTGAATATTAACATATATTTTACTCGCCTTAGAAAATCAAATAGTTTTTGTTTAAACACTGTTTAAATAAAGTCAATTTAGGTCTTGTTAGTGCCTTAAGGATGGTCGTCAATTGTATGTAATAGGTATATTGAATTAGTTGTTTGTGTAGTCACTAAGGAAGATTTTGAAGTCTGACGCACGCAGTGCATTGGTTTCCATTCCGTTTATATTAATGTTGTACTTTGTAAAATGCGGGAATTGAAATAAAGGACATAGATTTTCACATTATATTTAGACAACAAAAACAGGTATAGAACTTAAGTATTAGGTGAATTGTCTTCAAAAAGTAGCAAACAGCATATACTTCTACGGGTATATGCTGCTACCTACGCACAGAACACAGATCGAGATAGAATGCTAAAGTTTACCTACCGCGCGTGGAAAAAAGTAGTAATTATTACAACTTTGCTCGCTTCCAACCTCAGTTCGCTTCCGACCGCCTTCCGCGAGCAACGTCGCATCAAAAAAATAAAATGGCTAAGTGTGCCGTAATTAACTGTACAAACTACACCAGCGTTGGTGGAGTTGGTCATCAGGGTGTTACCTATCATCGGTAAGTACTTTCTGTCTTGAAATATCTGTTATTTTTGTGAAAACGATTTATTTTGTAGCTCTTTATTAGTTTTACCAAATTAGTAGCGAATGCCTTGTGTCCAATGCTCGTTTTCCATTGCGGCTTTAATCTGTTGCGCCAAACTTGCGCATATTGAAAACCAGCAATGTAAAAGTAGTCAAGCCAAACTCTCGAGGCGTCGACCAACCGCGTTCCAGGCCGATTTCTCATTATTCTGTCAATAGTGATGTGCACCTGCTAATTTCAATGCCGATTTCATAATCGATTAAAATCAGACAGAAAAATGATAATAAAAATGCATATTATAATGTAGCTATAAAACGTGGTAATAAGTGAACAGCTAGTATTATCAGAAATACTTGAATATACCTACTACTATGAATGGAGTTACACGATCAGTACTTCATTTATCTATTGTTATTACAAGCTTTTATTTAGTTTCACATGTCCCGATGTTTGTTTGATTAGTTTGTTTGTGTCTGTAATCAAATCTTGCAAGTTGAATTTGATCCACTTCCCCGTTACCGATTCAGCTGAAATTTTGCATGAATGTGTAAATCGGATGCCAATGCTAAATTATTATGACACAGAGCTGAACTGATTATGGAACCAGAAGGTGGCCACAGGAACTCTGTAGTTAAACGACATAACTCCATCGAGTTTGGACTCGTTTGATCCGCCTTTATGAGTACTTTAATAAAAGCTTGTTTTTTTAAGTTTTATTTAATTTATATTGTTTAATTACGAGTGCACAGAATATATATATATAAGCTAAAGCAGTAAGGAAACTACGAACAAAACGATCAAAACGAACGCACACATAGACGCGCGCTTCTACACGGCCCCTAGGCGGATCTCGCATTCTACTTTAATTTAAAAAGACTCGTTTTAATAATAAGTGTAAGTGTGAAAACATTTTTAAACTATTTCGCATTATGCTGTGGAAACGAATTATCATTTTTCCGTCGTTTTTTATCGATATGTAAATCGATTAAAAATGCTAAAGATCTTAAATCGTTTAGCCGCTTGACAATCGATGCTGTTAAATCGGAGTCGCGCATTTTTTGTTGCCCATCACTAAATTACTCTCGTGACGTCATCGTAGCGACGCAAAATGTTACACGCTTGGTTCCCATACAAATGGACGAACAACCGTACTCTATAGATCTCTGTGTACCTACGCCTGAGTGGCTTGACCACAACGAGCAGTTGCATTTATCCCCAACATAGGTTTTGACTATGATACTATTTATTAAAAAAAATGAACAGTATGAAGTAACTTTCTTCTAACAGAGACTTCAAGGCAGACAAAAGTGTTTAAAATACCTTTAATCCATTCGCATGAATACAATGGAAAGTTCAATAGCGGATTACGTTGGAAACACGTAATACCAAAGCGCTCACCTAATCGATCGAAAATCGACTTATCATCTTCAATATCCGACATACCTATCCGTTATGTAACAAATTAACAATGCTCATTGAATGACATGACTTTAAGAAGATTTATTCTTTAGAAAATTTACCTACCTATTTTGATTTATGGCTTGTTTTGTCTGAACTGTCCTGTTAAAAGTTCCAACCATGGTTTTGATGATAAGTGAATTCCTGTAACAAAGTCATAAAAAGCTTAGCAGCCCATTCCTAAACAGAATCACTCGAATAGGTACAAGTCAGTCATCCCTAATGAATTTCCGTAACTACACGTCAATATCTGACTGATGAGAGGGAAACAACTGACTGAGTGCTGCGTGACTCACATACCTACCTATTAGAGGCTCCGCCACGTAATGTTAAGTTTCAATCAAGATACGACATATCTGCAAATGCAGAGCAGAGCATCACATACATAGTACATTCAGTTTCGATGAAACGAAGAAACGGTCATCTTTCGCGTGCTGGCAAACATTGGCATTCCAGTTTCATAAACAACGATTTTTCCAAGAAAAATGCATTAAGTATGTCTGCGGATAACAATTGCGTCAATAAGTGCATTTTAAAATTATGTAGTTAAAGATATAAGGTTAGGTGTTACCTTTTATTTACCTTCTGAAATATATTAAATAATAAAATCTTGGGTCATATTCTCCAGTTAGCTAAGCTACTAATAGCATAGCAAGTAGGTATTCATAAGAATGCAGTGAATGAACATGATAAAACTTCAACACAAATTACTTGTGCGTTGTGCGTGCACCAGCTTAGACCGGATTTCACGGATTAAGGTTCTTTAAGGGCCTTACACAATAGGAGTGAAAAGATGCGTCCGTACAGCACATCTGACCAATCTCGACCCTTCTTCTACTTCTACTTCTACAGCCTATGTGCGTCCCACTGCTGGGCACAGGCCTCCTCTTATCACGAGAGGGTTTGGGTTACAGTCCCCACGCGGGCCCAGTGCGGATTGGGGACTTCACACACATCTTTGAATTACTTCTCAGATGCTTGCAGGTTTCCTCACGATGTTTTCCTTCACCGAAAAGCTCAGTGGTAATTTCAAATTTCGACCCTACTCGGCATAATATGATACCTATATCGACTAAGAAACGACCTTTGCCGATTAAGAAAGAAACCATTTATTTGACTCATCATGTGTTTTGCGGTTTACAGGGCAATATTGTTAAATGTAGGTACCTACTTGCACGAGTATTAAATTTCCCTACACGTATGTGCAAAGATTTTCAATAAAATCAGACTACTTCCAAAGCTACGCTAACAAATAGGTATAACCCAATTCTGCTGACGTTTTAATAGTCTTATTGTATGTGAGTTTAGATGAGGTCGTCGACCAGGCCACAAGAAGATCGATCAGACGGCTCACTTGTAACGGCACCGAGCGAGATCCGAAACGAGCCCGCCGCGAAATACGACGTAAGCGCGAAACGCACGAGAACATAACAGCTGGAGGTCCCATTTTAAAGTATGAAGTAATTTCGGCTATTGCCGACTGTTGACTGCTGATGTGTTGCTCAAACGATTGTTATTTCGATTAACTGTTTTTTTTTTTTTGTGTAATTAGGTGGCATTTTGTTGTTAGATCGTTTTTTCCGCTCTAGATAGGTATCTCATCACCAAGTTGGTAATTAGTGACTATAGTGATTATAAAATCAGAAATTTTGGCATATTAAGTAAAAGGGTCTTCTCGTTAAAGCACTCAGCGATCTGATACCGTTAGTAAATAAGTAACTACAGACGATTTAAATTGTAAGAATGTATGTAACCAAACAAAACCGTAACTATCAAGAACTTATCCTTTGCCATTTAGCTTATAGCACATCATGACAACAATTCGATAACCTAGTGCGAATCCAAAAAACCTGCGAACTGCTTCCATCTCACCAGCAGCACCTACAATATTATCTAAATATTACTTATTTATAGTTTTTCACGAACAGTTATTGTTAAGCTTACAACGCTCCCATGAGTCGTAGCCCCAACTCCGGATGACTCGGGGGCCCTCGGCCGTGAGTCAATCGGCACCCGGCCCGGCGCGCCCGCGCCGCGACCTTGCGGTCATGCGTGCGCGCACAGCGCAAGGCACAAGCCGCAGCAGAAAGTACAAGCAGATTCTAATAGGTACTATCGTACCTACCATTCGTACCAGAAGCGACACATTCCGCCTCGCGCCAAAACAGGTTACCTTACTCCGCACGCTGGCAAACTATTTATTAATCTGTGACGCTGCTGGGCAGTACTATATTCCATAGCAAAACCGGTCGGAACGGGCAATCGCGCACACACGCGCACGTGCATTATTTAATATGCCAAATGCAATAAGAACACCATAATATTTTAGTGATCAGTTTAGATTCCGTTTATACTGAGTGTCGCTAGTGCGCTACAAAACTATAAGAGTGAGGTCCCCCAAGGCAATTCCAAGGGACTCCTCAGCGAGTGTATTGCAAAAGCGGCTACCCCAGTAACCCCGTCAGACGCAAACGTCTGGTGCGACTTCGCTGTCGAAGAATCGTTTGGCAGTTAGCACTCACCAGACTTAACTTTACTCAACGAACCAAGGGCTAGACTCGAAGGCGGCGGCATCCGGACGCAATACATGACTGGACTGAGACTGGGGTGCACAGTGAGTGCACTAAGGCCTTACCCTTATCCCAATACCGAATACAACAGCTGACCCAAGTGACTTCTGATCTTTTCATGAAAGTTCTCTGTTTAGATCTCTTCCAAGGCTTCGAAATAGTTGAAGTCATCAAGAATGCAAAAGCCTGACTGAGTTAAACAATGACAAAGAGAAAAGGCACAGTTTGGAACTGTGAGGTGTTGTGCGCTGTGATTGTGAGCTTATAAGAATTAAAAAAAAAAAACGCGATTCCTAATAGATCGTTTGATATTTATTTATATACTTAAGATGGACCTAAAGTATCAAAATAAACCAACTTTTCAAGCCCCAAAAAAAAATACTGTGATGTACAATGGACTGCATCCTAACACTCAAACCACAGACTTTGCGGGTACCTAAATATGTTCTGATCTCCCTGTGTGTGTATGCAGCGCATTATATAAAACCAGTGCTGTCTGTTATGACTCATATGAATCCATAATAATAGTATAAATGCCAAAGTAACTCTATCTGTATGTTACCTCTTCACGCTTCCACCCCTGGGACCAATTTAGATGAAATTTAGTATTGAGATAGTTGGAGTCCCGGGGAAGGACATAGGCTACTTTTTATCGGGAACACGACAACGGAATCCCATGCGGGCGAAGTCGCGGGCAGATGCTAGCTACTTTATATAACCAAATAATACAGTTGACTATTTTTCCTTTTAACTCTGTAGATATTCCATAACACTGATAAAATACTTAGTTATGCGAATTTTATCTCATGTCAATATTTTATGTATATATTATCATAGATAAGATACATCATCAACAGTTAACTAATGCTCTGTCAACAAATCTAGAGCAGTGAAAATTTTCAGCAATTGCTTTTCAAGTCCCCTTACTCATGAATTGCACTTACAAAAGTGCACACATCTTTTCCTCAAATATCGTCAAATGGTTTTAGTCCACCCAGTGGGTGTTTAAAACTCTTCCATTACTGACTGAGTGATTGATGGACTGATAGACAATGCACAGCCGAAACTACTGGTCGTAGAGAGGTTAAATTTGGCATTAAAGTACCCTGGGGAGTATAGGGGAGATCTAAGAGAGGATTTCCCGATATTTCAACGAGAACAGGAAATAATGGGACCCACACGGGTTATACGGCAGGAGAAGGCTAGTTGGTCATAAACTGAAATCAGCAATCCTGTTTAATAATTACTACAACATTCCATAATTTTGTAATCACAACTATCTAATTGTTTCTAGCTGTCATACCAGTTCCAAATGGTATTCAAATAATCAAATTTTATTAAATAAGGGATACACAGCCCGTATATGGGGTCAAGTAAAATGGTGTCACAATATTTAACCCACAGAATTGGCTATCGATTCTAAGCATGTTTTTTAGGTTTTAATTTTTTTTCAAATTCATAAGAATAAAAATTTGCATGGAATTCAGGTATCACTCACACCATCAATCTCATATTTTATAGTTAGATATGTGATCAGGCTGGGGTTTACACTAGAATCTACATTGTTATTGGTAAAACATAAATGTATGGCAGTTAGTATTACATATTTAAATCCTATTGTATTCCTGTAGGTGATGACTAAATGTTGCAACAAGTCTAAAAATGAATGTTCGTTATCTCCAATAAGTAATTCAAATGCCTATTTAACTGAGCAAAACAAATGTAATGTTTGTACTATGCGCCACGATAACATGCCGACTTCGATTGCACAAATACCTAACTATAAACAACGTATCCATTGAGTTACGGAGCTCAAAACACCGACACAATTGTATGCAACAATCACGAATTCCTAACTTAAAATAACCCGTTCCATGTCTTCAGAAACAACCACTCACCTGGGAATACAGTTGGATGGCGTCCTGTCTACTTCCCAGGCAGCAAAAAGCTTCATGGGAACAGGTTTCGACGTATTAGTCATCTTTTCAGATTTATTTTTCTCCGTCATCTTAAATTCTGAACCTCACAACAAAGTAAAACTTTTCACAGCACGGCACCTGTTTTAAGTTTTGAATGACATTGTTATTTAATCACTAAACACAGCACTGAATTCATGTTTTTAGCGTACCACCGAAAGAGCGCGATGCAATACCCAATGCAAACACAACAATACTTTCGTTTCAATCGAAACACGGAACGATAGAAACGTCGTCTCGTCTCCGACCGATGCGACCGAGGGCGTTCGATACGTTTGACAGTTAACACGCAAGTGTTGCCATACGTCGTATTTTAAAATAAATTACCCTTGAAATTAAAATAAATGGATTAATTGAAGAAAAATAACAATGTGTAAATAAGAATAGTTTGATTGATTATGCGTTATTGGAAAATGAAGAAATACCGAACACTCACTGATCCTAGGCTGCCTAGCTAGTGACTAATTGGTATCCATAATTATCCAATTTAATATTGTCAGCGCAAAAAAAGGCAAGGGTTAATTGCCAGACTGTTATTTGACCTATTTTATTTACTTTTTGTTTTTCATGTTATTTTTTAACAGCAATGAGTATTTTCCTAACAAAGAGGTAAAAACTTTTTTAAGTGGCAGCACTTCTTAGTTCTAGGAATTTTTGATAGATGGCGTTTATTTAGGTGCGTTCAAGTTACCTGATATAGTATTGCGAATGAACCTTTTTTTTTAATTTACATTCTGCAACATTTCTGCAATTTTAAATAAAATTATTGATTTATTGCTGTATCCATCCACGTCCACGATGGAGGAAATTCCTGAGTAAAATAAGTTCGCTTTTGCAAATTTTCATTGTATTACAAAATAATGTATGGAACTGTACAAAGTCGCCACAAATACCGATATTCTGTGCCTCATGCATCCATCGGATTCCTGCGACTTTCAACAGGTTTTCGCTCCATCTTTTTGGAGGCCTACCGGTACCGGACCGGCTCGTCTTTATTCGAGTACACGGACGGACGCCATTAGAGTTTTTTTTAACCCCATCGGTCATCAGTTCTGCAAATTGCCTCGCCCACTGCTTTCATTCGCAATTCTTCGAGTTATATAGGTGACCCTAGTTCTACTGTGGACATCATGTCATGATTTCTGATTTTATCATGCAGAGAGAATAGCCAATTTATAATCACTAAAATATCTTCTAACATACATGGTGGGTCAAAAAATATGGCAAATAATTAACCCACAGTATCGGCTATCAATTCTAAGTATATTGTATACGTCTTTATATTTTTTTGAGTTGGTAAAAAAAAAAAAATTGTATAGGATTCCGGCGTCGCTCGCACAACCAATCCCATATACAATTTATTTTTTCACCAACTCGAAAAAAATTCAAGGCCTATACAATATACTTAGAATCGATAGCCGATACTGTGGGTTAATTATTTGCCATATTTTCTGACCCACCGTGTATAAGATTCTCGTGTCACAGTGTTTGTAACCAAACACCTCCGAAACGGGTCGACCGATTCTTATGAAATTTGGAGTGTGTGTTCAGTAGGTCTGGGAATAGGATATAAGCTATTTTTCTTATCCAAAAAAAAATCTAAGGCGGTACATTAAGTCCGCGGGATCAGTTAGTTTTTATAGAAAAATAGAAAACCTAGGATAGATAACCTAGCTAAGTAGGAAGGTACTTAGGATTTTCATAGCTTTGGATCGATTATTCGATTCACATGACACCGACTTTGTAGGCTGTCGGAGTTTGAATCGGTTCCTATTTTTTTACCCAAATACGGCAAAAGGAAGAACGAAAGGAGTTATAGTTTGCAACTTTTTCACTTGTTTTTGCTACAGTTTCTTAAGTTCCATACATTGGTAAAGCCGCAATCACTACAAAATTGTCTTTCTTCTTATAAATGGGCTAACGAATCTTAAGGAGTCCTCTCGTTCTCTCATGGTTTCCATCATTTGAACTCAAAGAAATAAATACGGAATGGAGATATTCATATAGGCTGCGTTCCGAATCGCGCTCAGAGCGCTCACAGCACCTTGCCTCCTTTTCCTCTTAGGAGTCTTTCAAGATGAAAAAAGGATGCAGAGTGCTGTGAGCGCTCTCAGCGCGATTCGGAACACAGCCATAAGCATTCGATTAATTAAAAAAAAGAGTAATCAAAATCGATTCGTAATTAGCGGACTAATCGAGTAACATTCATACAAAAAAACAACATACGCATTGAGAATATACTCCTTTATTAATGTCAGTTAAAATGTAAATAAGGGATACAGCAATAAAAAACACGTTCCCACAAAAAACTTTATGAATCAGGTAATAAAATAAAACAAAGTACCTTAATATTCAAACCTTAAGGTACAAATTAATGAATTAAAAAAAAAACAGGTTTTCCTAATATCAGTAAATATATCACTAATGGAATGTAAAGACCATAAAGACTACATAATAATAAAACAAGAACAAGTAAAACATATGAAAAGTGGAATTTAGACTAGATTTAAAAATAAAGCAACAGAGATTTTACTTTGTATAACGAATATCAAATATTAATTACTGGTATAAAATTGTAAATTGTATAGGCGGCGGTGACAACTCTCCATCAGGTGGGCCGTCTGGCTGTTAAATAATGTAAAAATCTTAACACAAACATATTACACAAATTGTACCTAAACATAAACTTACAGTAATCTTGAATTGATGTATTCCCAATTTATCCTTAACATACTTTTTCAACTTAATAGTACATTACATGTAAATGTCCCCGATCGCAGGTTTCTGTGCGTATAAAATTATGTCGGTATTGAGAAAATCGTAACTATTCAATGTGTGGCTGACAAAAAATAAAAGGACTTTTTACCTTTTTTTAACATATAAGTAAATAAGGCTACAACATGTTACAAACCGAAATAAAAACAAATGAGGTCCTATTTTAATTAGGAAATCCATTGATCTATCGAAATTGCGAGTGTATTTCATTTGAACAGATTATCTTAGTTAAACCCAACTAAAGTTATCAGTCAAATTCATTACAAGTAGAATCTCTAAAGGTGCACATTATATTAATGAAAACAATGCAAATCAAATAACAATTAAAGAAAATAAAACGCATATTCAAATAAAGTATAAATATAGAAAAACTTAAATTGAGCAATGGACATCCTTTAAACCAGGAGAGTACCTACTATTAAATATTCTGTGCCAGGGGCTCCCAGAGTGTGCGCCGCGGTACCCTGGTGCGCTTTATTTTAAATCATAAAGAGGCCGTAAGACCTAAACTTAGGCATTCGCCAAAATCATGGTTTAAGGCATTCACTGCCACTTCTGTTTTACGAACTTTCGCCAGGTGCCACATCTGTCATTAAGGGAACATTGCAACGCACATGTGCGTTCAAGGCACTGCGGGAAAGTCAGCAAAACGCACATATGCGTCGGTGGCAGTGAATGCGTTAATGATACCTTGTGCGTGACGTCATAGCTCCCTCTCGCTAAAGAGAACTATTTCTATGCGCAGAAAGAGTTACTACGTCATTTTTGACTTACGCCTTATTAGAATGAGAAGTATTTAATTTCAATTTTATGTACGAAATTTACGACTTACGAAAGAAAGAAAAAAAACGAGTCCCTTTAAATTTTTCCAACTATCGTTTCATGTGTCCAATCACAGTTCATAAAATAGACATGTTAAGGCCGTTCCTATACCCAGCTCAGCCGTCATTGTCACTCGTATAACGAGTGAAAGAGTAAGCGCTACGCACAGAACGCCCGATTTAGTTAGTATTAAACGCGTTTTAATCTCTATAAAAATACCGTCTTGAAACATGGCATTTATAAAGCTGTCGATGTATGCATATAATATGGATAACATTTCTGTTATATTTAGTTTTACACTGTTTGATATAATAAACTGGAGTAAAGTTGGATTAAAGCTCCGAGTTAGAGGTTACTTTGGAATTAAATTGTATCGAGCGAAGTTTCGTGAAACGTGTAATGAAAGCTGTCAATGTAAGGATGATATAATCAAATATAACATATGTTTTTTTTTTCATATTTTTAACTTTTAACATTTCTTAGAAAAGTATGATCTTAAATGAGCAATTTGACGATGCTGGGTCAGGGAACGGCCTTAAGAAAAAATATTGTCAATTGCGCCTCCAACGGATAATGTCTGTGGGTCCCTGGTTTAAACTTTTTGTGCGGTTCACTTGGCAGCTTCGGGGGGGCAGTCGGGCTGCGCGGAGGGGTGGGCGGCGCGGAAGGCCGGGTGGTGCTCCAGCTCGCGGTCGATGCGCAGGATTATGGGGAACGGCCGCAGGTCCACGTGGAATCTGGAATACACCGTCAGGTTGAGGGCCAATGACCAAAAAGCTAATAATTCAGCTTATTTGAGGATTGGAGACGATGGCAATGAACATGTTGATAGTCACTGCTCGCAGCAAACCTCCACAAATTTTACAATAGGGACATTGAATAGGTTTGATTATCGAAAAACATTTAATCCATATGTTATTTTGTTTTGTTATGTGAACGAATATAGACGAAAATAGGTATGACGATTTTAAAATTCACATTATGTCACGTTTTAGAGGGTTTATTCCGAAAGTTCGCAACGTCGCATATAGCTGTCAAATGTTTCGCGTTTTTTATTAATTTCTCAATATTGCTGAATTAACGCATTCACTGCCACGTCTGTTTTACGAACTTTCGTCAGGTGCCACATCTGTCATTAAGGGAACATTGCAACGCACATGTGCGTTCAAGGCACTGCGGGAAAGTCAGCAAAACGCATATATGCGTCCGTGGCAGTGAATGCGTTAAAAAGGAAGATATCGTTCTATGGTTGAATGACGCATCTTGTTTTATATTTGTTGGTTAGGCATTCAAATGATAAGATTACATTAAAATGCATGGAAAATGCGAAGGAAGTTTTCAAAAGTTTTCAAAAGATATTACTTCCATAATACTAAAAATTTCGTGTTCCTATGATAACTGGTGCAATCCATACTTAATGTTTTATTCAACCATAGAGCAATAATTCATTTGTTTTCATTCAGTAATATTCATAAATGAATGAAAACAGCAAAATATTTGACAACTAATTACCACGTTGCCAACTTTCGGAGTAAACTCTCTCACAAGCTCCCACTGCCGAGTTTTGATGTTTATCTTTGTCAATATTAATGATTAAAAAAATGGACATGTGATGTTACATTTTTGATGCTATCATTTGTTTCTAAGTCTTCCAATCATTGTACAAAGATATTTGTATGTCCAATTAAAATTTGCATACCTTCTAGCATTAAACACCTGCGGGACAAGGCAGCAGTCGGCCAGGGTGATCTCATCCCCGACGCAGTATTTCCCAGCGGAAGCTGAGAGGAGTTTCTCCACGGCCCGGAAACCGCGAGTTATCCAATGCTGAGACCATTCTTTCTTCTTCTCTTCTCCCACATAGATCAACACTATAAGGTTCTGAAGAGGCTGGATACCAGATGATATCACCTGAAAAAAATAGGCGCAATTGAGTCGTCGAGAACCTGAAATTGGGAACCACTTGATTAGTCAATAATAAGAATGCCAAATTAATATGTATAGTCAAATTCTCTTCCAGTATGAAGGCATATTCAGCCAGATTAATTAATTTATTTAGGTATTTGTTTCAAGTTTTCGTTTAATTAAAATGGGTGTGTAAAAAAGTGTGATACTTGGCAATTACCGGGCAACACACCTCGGAAATCCGAGGTCGCTCCAGGAAGTCGTCTACAACATCAAGGGTCTGCTTTCTTCAGAAGCTGGGTTGGCAGGAGTAGCCCCGCCAGCCCAAAACCACGGAAAATAGGCGCAATCTTGACATCGAGTTGCGGAAAACCAGTCCGCGCAAACCTATACCTATACTAAGTGTAAGACTTACTTCACATATCTCCCGTACTTTAGCTCTCTTAAAGCAATCTTGCGGCATAAGCTGGCGCTGCGGTCGTGTCTCTTCCAAGTAGTGCATTATGCTCAGAGATTCCACCAGAGTATGGCCATCTGGAAATTTATGCAACCATGGATTTTATTGAAATTATAATAATATTTAAGCTAAACTATAAAATATTATTTATACAGCCTATTTACCTATAAGTCATGGAGGACTAGTGGTTCCAACTACCGCCTCTCATGCAAACGGTCAGGGGTTAGATTCCGGCTCGCACCTCTATTATTATTATTTGCAAAAGGGGACAACTGCCTGATTTTAGTTGGATGATCGGTCCTCCATTCCCTGTTGAACCTTCCTGTAGCAGCTCACACCTCTGAGTTTACTTGTGTGCAAAATTCAATCTGAATATACCACTGAGCTTTTCGGGTTAAGGAAAACATTGTGAGGAAACCTGCATGGATCTGTGAACTGATGTCATGTGTGTTCAAAGATGTGTCTGAAGTCCCCAATCCGCACTGGGCCCACGTGGGAACTATAGCTCGAACCCTCTCATGATGAGAGGAGGCCTGTGCCCGTCAGTTGGACGCAAATAGGATGTAGTAACAGTAGACTATTTACCTATACAAAGAGAAGGGACTTGCTCCATTGGGTTGACTTCCCGGTATTCATTGCAGTGTTGTTCCCCTCCACCCTTGATCAAGCTAACAGCTTTGATGTCGTACGGGATCTCCTTCAGATTGAGTGCGATGCGGACCCGCCACGAGCACGAGCTTCGCCAGTACGAATACAGTACTGGCTGGAGAGAAAAATATATAATTAAAAATACACTTTGCTGATTTAGTGGACAGTGTAAGTACAAGCTCGGGAAGTGCTCGTAAATACTTCGCAGGACTTGTACATATGTTGTACGTACCTTAAGATCAGTGCTACTAGACATTATTGGGAATTAGACGAATTTGATAGTATGATAACTCGGCCGGTACCTTCGCGAGTTGCAGTTAAAATAAAACTAACACTTTATCAGAGTACAACTGACACCGAGAGAACAGGTTTAGCAACATTTTATAGTAACAAACAAGCCAATATGCTAATAGAGAACGAATATAAAATATTAAACGCTATACCGGTTTTATAAACTCACAACTTACCTTAGCCATTGCTGATATGTTACCGTTGTATTTGGAGTAGTACGTAATTTTGACGGCTTTTACCTACTTCTGGTATTAAAAATAAGAAATATTGTTATCAAAACACTGATAACGATATAGAGATGAGCACAGCAGTCGTGGGTGGGGTGAGGGTAAATAAATAAATAAAATATTTGCGCTGTTTCACACACTGGTATGTCACTCGAATTTCACACCTTTCATTCCTGCAGCACTGTAGTGTACCCCCCTTAACTTAAATCGTACTGTCGTACTGACAACTAAACTGACAATGAAAAACGCACTAAACTGAACGCGTCCATTCCAATTTTATGACGTTACGAGTGGTGAAACGGCTGCGTTCCGAAACGCGCTCAGAGCGCTCACAGAACCTTGCATCCCTTTTCCTCTTGAAAGTCAAGTCCTAAGAGGAAAAAGGATGCAAGGTGCTGTGAGCGCTCTAAGCGCGATTCGGAACGCAGCCCAAGATTTGCTTATTATAACCTAAAAACAAATGTGAGTTTGAAAACATTGTAAATAATTTAATGTAATTCGCAATTATTTGTGACTGAATATTCCGTGAAAATGGGTAAAAACAAGGGAAAAGGACCGAAAGGCCCTAAAGCCAATGTATTCAAGGTAGCTGGAGCCAAAAGCTTGAAGAAAACAAAAGCGAAAGCTGTTAATTTGGGATTGAAAAATGTAAGAATGTATTACGATTATTTTCTTTCGTTTTCGTGATCAATGTAAATCGCCAACATTCTAGCTTAGCAATACTTTTTCTTCATGTTTTCTTTAGATAAAGCAGAAAGTCCAAGATATAGACAAACAGTTTGTTGATATAAATAAGAGCCCTAAACCGACGCAGCCTCCTAAGCAGCCTGCCAAAGCTACCTCATCGAAACCAGGCAAGAAAGTCACCAAGGAAGAAGTTGCAAAAACAGCAGATGAAATTGTGAAAATGGAAATGTAACAACATATTTGTAAGCTAAGAAAAGTATATTTATTTTTATTACTTTGATTTTTTTATCTTATCGCATCCAGAGGATCTTATAGCATTAACTCTTTGCATGCCATATCCATATATAATGAGGAGGCTCTATATTACCATATTTTTATCCTACGGCATATGAAAGGTTAAGTAGGGATCTACAATTTCTTAACCTATATTTTCTTTACTCAAGAAGTCACCTTCCATCTTCTTCATCTTAAATTCTTATTTTTTGTATAATATTTTATATAGTGAAACAAAGGAAGACAACTGTTAATGTCTTTTATTGTTAAAATTTAACAAAAATACAATTTTGAACACTTAACCTACAACATTAACATTTTATTAAAATATAATTAAATTATGTTACAGTGGTGGTTTTAAAAGGACATGAAGGTGTAGCTGGATAGGTCACTTGCTTTCATAGTTGCGTAATTTAATTACGTAGTAGAAAACTTAGGGTGTTGAGACTTAATTGCTATTATATCATTCATAAAATCAATGAAATAAAAACAAAGAATGATATTTAGCTTTATCTAAGATCTGTAAATGCATTGAAATTCCTGTGTCCTCTCATTGTGATGTGTTAATGTTAACATTTATTCTTCATCCGTGACATCTGGTTCAGCTTGTTCGTCCTCGCTGGCTTCGGCTGCGGGGTCCTCGGTGGTCTCTGCCGGGGCCTCTGCGTCCACAGAGGGCGACTCAGGCTCTTCCACAACTGGTTCTGCATCTTGGAATTCACTGCAATGATGTAGAAAGGTACTTGATTAAATATTTTAATATAAGTTGCACTGAAGAAATCCTGCTTTTAGATAATCTTGAGAACAATGAAGAACAATTGGTGTTACGTATTGTTGGTGAAAATTAATTCTTCATTGCCCAAATGAATATCACAAGTTACAACTATATGACAACCACAACCATGACAGCCTCTTTGAGTCCCAATGTTAGGCACAGGCCTCCTTTCATCATCATCACAAACATAAACTTAGGTTAGACTAGTTTTCATCATAAACACATTATTTAGGTTAGACAATTCATATTTAGATATTGATTCCGCCCCATAGATTTATCTTGAGGCTTACTTTGTCGTCCCAACTTTTGAATAATGTTACTTACTTGGCGTCGGTGTCAGCGACCTCGGCTGCGGAACCGCTGTGAGACAGCTCCTCAAGACGAGCTGCAGCCAGCTCAGACTCTTGCCTCGCGATCTCGGCTAATTCAGCCGCCTGTAAGGAAAACAAGTCTAGAAACATACAGACCAGGGCACAGTTATTTCATGTCTGTATTGCAATGACGAAACTTTGATACAGTACAAATATTCAATGTTGATGTTTTTTTTTTAATTTTATGCTTCTCTGTCTTTGCTGCTGAATCCATATTATTTGCCAGTGTCTCTTCAAACGAAGATACTGAAATATATTCGGCCATGCCATGTATACGCTTAGCTAAGTTTGATTTTACTTGACACACGCATACCTGTCGCGCGAGTTCCTCCTCTCGCTCCTCCTGAGCTTGTTTCTCAAGCTCCTCCAGGCGGGCCAACTCCTCTTGTCTCCTGACCTCAGCTTGCCTCTCCTCCTCCGCCAATCGCGCCTCTTCGGCCAAGCGCGCCTCATCCGCTAAACGGGCCTCCTCAGCCTTTTTCGCTTCTTCTGCTAGTCTGGCTTCCTCGGCTAATCTCGCCTCTTCAGCTTTTTGGGCTTCCTCGGCTAAACGGGCCTCTTCAGCTAACCTAGCTTCTTCGGCTAACTTTGCTTCCTCGGCCTCCTTGGCCTCGGCGGCTAAACGCGCCTCTTCGGCCTTACGGGCTTCCTCCTCGGCTTTCCGAGCCTCTTCCTCGGCCTTACGCTTGGATTCCTCGGCCTTGCGTGCTTCTTCTTCGGCCTTTTTCTTCTCTGCAGCTTCACGCTCGGCCTGTAAAAGAAAGTTTGGTTCATCATCAGTCATCTCCTTAGAAAAAATACCTATGCAATCCTTCATGCCATACAATGTGTGAAAATATACCTGAGCCTTGCGTTCTGCTTCACGTTTTGCTTCTTCCTTCAGAGCTCTGAAAAATAAATAGTACGGTATTAAATTAAACATTTCATGGTAACTAACGACTCCGTTGAACTAAATAAGTTTAGTAAAGTCAGCTCGTTTCTAGATGGATTCTGCATGCACAATTGGCTATGGAAAGATATCGTGGGCATTGAGTATCTAAACTTTAGAACTCACTTCTCTTCAACAGCGCGAGCTTCCTCCTGCCTTTTCCTCTTTATTTCGGCGAGGTCCGACGCGGGCGCCAGCACGGGCTCGGCGGTTGTCGCGCGGAATCGCGCCTCGCGTTCCGCCTTCGACGCTTTCAGCTCCGCCGAAGGGTCTTCCATCGTCTGAGGCGCCTGGAACCTGCGGCTGGGCCTCCATGGGAGCAGTTTCACTGCACCCAGGCCAATGTTACGTACTTTCACACTACTCAAGACTTGAAAAGACCAGCTTGTGTTTGAGAGAGAGCGACCTATATAGATACAATGATTTGTATGGTACAAGGTCTAACATAAACATGAATTTAACATCCCGTTGAGCATTCCACAAGACTGAGCTAGCCTTTTCAATGTCTGTGACAAACGACAATGAAGCGACGCAGCCGCAAACCAACGCGTTTCACCATACAAGCAGTTTCCACGCCGGAAGCTTCATCGCAAAGCCAGATCCAGATCATGTAGCCGCCTCCTTGATCGTTCTGTCTGTCATGCTGTGAATGAAACGCTAAAAAGCTGCGTCCTCTATTGGCGAC
>OZ020288.1:9941169-10006075 GCA_963971205.1 Aethes cnicana
GATGGAATCAGAAATGAGGATATCCGCAGTAGAACTGGGGTCACCGACATAGCCCGAAGTGGGCGGGGCACATTGCTCGCAGGACTGATGGCCGATGGAACCAGAAAGTTCTGGAGTGGCGTCCGCGAACCGGTAGACGCGCTGTAGGTCTCCAACAAGATGGAGGGACGACCTTTGTAAAGGTCGCGGGAATGCGGTGGATGCGAGTGGCACAGGAACGGTCCGAGTAGCGCGCCTTGGGGGAGGCCTATGTCATGAAATGATGATGATGATGATGATGATGATGATGACAATTAAATAGGCGCGCAGCGAAGAACTACGCCGTTGACCTTGTGTATTATTGCTGAATCCACGCGCCATATTAACTGTGTCGAGCTCTAGGTGCAACGTTCTGGACCCTTGGAGACTATACATTTCTAAGATCTTAGATTTAAGTTTAAGTTAGGGACTATACATCCCTTCAATGTAATTTTAGTACGTACCTATATGTATATTTTATACATGTAATGTAAATTTTGTAAATTTTGAAAAAAGGCCTTCTGCTTGAGTTTGTTGCGGCGGTTCTCCTCAAGCAATGGGTCTAGGAAGCGCTGGTAATAGTACATTATTGCCGTGGCCGGGAAAGTAGGTCTTTGCAGGCTGAGTACTGGTTTAAAGGGCCGAGGCTTCGCCGAGGCCCTTTAATATGTACGAAGCCTGCAAAGCCTTTCACGTGCCGAGGCTTATATAGTGCTTTTCTCAAAAATGAAAAAAAAACCTTGATATTAGGTATTCATAATACAGCATTGACACGCACGCAAAGGTAGTCAAGTACTTACAACAAATCCAATGGAACGCCAGTCTTATTTCGTATTCACCGATATTTGACTTTAACAGACACACTAACACGGCAAGTTAAAAACTCGCATGTAGATTTCTCGTTTTTTATAAAAAATAAGACCTTTTATTAATTTTTAAACCAAACTAGTAAACTATTTTCATGAAATTTAGCTAAATAAATCTGATACAAGACAAGAACTCCCGCTCTTTATGGATCGTTCTTTTTTTAAATTCCGTTCTGAAACACATTGCACTGTTTCAGACACGGATAAAAACGTTTGGTTTCGCGTCAATTGACAGATACAGAACATGCAGACTTGGCTGTTTGGGAATTCCTTCGCGTATTTATCAGTTTAAAAAAAAAGTACCTGTACGGCAATGAAATTTCATACAACATTCCCTGCGCTTATACATGCCGCGGAAGTAAATTCATACAAATTTCCGGGGCATGTAGTTGAGTTTTTTTTTTTAATTTTTGACTGATCGTCAATGACGCACTTTGCGGTCTGATAGAAAGCAGACAATGACGAGTTTCCCGGCCATTTTTGAGAAAATTCTTTTTCTGACGTGTAAAAGTGCCCCTATGTGGCCAATTTGCTGAATAAATGATTGAATTTTGAATTTTGTTACCTGCTGCGGCAGCTTGCGGGTTGCTATAGGCGGTCGCGTATTGCTGATAGTAGCCTGGGGCCATGTAGCCCTGTATCGCTGGGTAGCCCTGGAAACAGATACAAATTATATCAACACACTAGCTTCTGCCCGCGAACTATGCGTTTTTCCGGGATAAAAAGTAGCCTTTGTCCTTTTCCAGGACTTAAATCGGTCCCGCGGTTGAAGCGTGAAGAACGTAACAGACTGACAGTCACTTTCGCATTTATAATATTAACATGGATGGATGTCAATTTTGTTACACCTAACGGATGCTTTGGCCAGTCATGCCACATCCACATGTTATGAATGAAATGACGTCGAAAATAGGGATGACGACAACTTTTTTTCCTTAAGTCTATCAGGAAGATTAAGTATTGGACACGTATTTTTTCTTTTTTCACGTAATCTAACTTATACGGAGATATATTGAGTTGATATGTCGCGTGACGTCACGGTTAGGTACGACTTATACCTAACGGTGACGTAGTTAGCCCCCACTCTCCAACTTTAATGCGTTTTAACTTAGTAATTCTTTGTTAATTTGATAATACAAAAAATACGTGTCTAATATTTTTTTATTACCTGACTGACGGACTAATTGGAATTTCGATTTCTTCACCCTGTCGTCATCCCTATTGCGCTTTTCAGTTTCACTCTACCTACATCTAGTTTTGAGTCTTTACCTTATGCATTACGAATGCCGCACCAACAGAAAAGCCTTCAATCACATTTCAGGCTTGGTTGACTTTAAAGACGCTAGTGGCGATTTCCAATCTTATGTGTACATACGTGGATATCTTTTGCATCGTATGCAGAGACGACAAACTGTTACCTTCTTGTATAGTGAAAATAATGTTCTCTACATGATTGTAGAAAAAAACGTCCTTTCTTAATTAGCAAATATTCTCATAGAAAATCATATCCAATTTTTATTTTTAATAATAAAAGAGCAGAACCCGGCGTGTCTGTACATAGAAAGAAAAGTTCAAAAAAAGGGAACGGGGGGTCTAAAGATGTATAGTAGACCACAAAACAGCGATTTTTAGGAATCTTTTCTGTCTGTCTGTCTGTTTGTTACAGTTAATGTCTGAAACTATTGAACCGATTTGAATGCAGTTTTCAAGGGTAGATAGAGGATCATTTGGAGCAACATATAAGCTAAGTTTGATTAAAATCGGATGTCGGAAGGAAAGAAAAGTTATCGGTAATTTTCTATTCCACGCAGACAAAGTCGCGGGGCAGAACTAGTACCAAATATGTGAACACCTTTGAAAAGCTGCTTCCAAAACGTAATTAGGTACAGAGATTAGCTCTAATAGGCAGGCATAGGCTGTTAGAGAGTATACATAGATAACGAGGAGTTACTGGAATTATGACTGCCTGAACACTGAAGAATGTTATCAATGTACTAGCTTCGGCCGGCGACTTCTTCCGCGTGAAATTCGCTAAGAACGTTCCTGTGGGAACTATGCGTTTTTACAGAATAAAAAAGAGCACCCTATGTTGACCCGTGATATAATCTACCTACCATACAAAATTTTATTGCAATTCTATTGTTTCTGGAGAGTCCGACCATAGAGAAATGATACAAGAGTGGCAGAGTCTTATACTGTAAGTAGTGCGTGGTCCGAAACCCAGCGTTAACACTAGATCGACATCTAGCGTCCAGTGGCTAAACCCCGATTACCCGACCGTTTAGCAGTTGCTCCGCTACTTTAAGCTAGATGGCGAGCCGAACGTGTGTTCAGTATTGTTTATATACCTAGTCCCCTCGATTTGATCGTTCTTTTTAATTTTCAAGTTACAGTCGCGATTTTCTACAGACTTAATAGTATAGATGAAAATACACAATTAATTAAACTATTTACCTAACTGACTATGATTCTTTGTCATGAATAAAGTCAGATGTTAAAAAATATCACCATTTCCCCGCTCAACGTGCTTTTTGTCCTTAACGACACAATTAACCTTGCTGACGACCTAATTCATTAATTAAGATCATCACATGAACAAGTAACAGATGTCTCATGATTTGTGTGTTAACAAATTGACAATTATTACTTTACAAACAGCAATCACTAAACTTCTTTCTTCAACTACCTATTATTTCTATTCCTCTGCAAGATATGTATATCTCATACACAATAAATCTTCATTCATTCATTCATTCATATACAAATCTGTAGTTTATAGGGTTCCATTTATCACAAATTTCCAAGGGCCTTAAATGGTGAATAGGGTTTGCAATTCGAATATTCGAATTATTCGCCACAAATATTATTCGAATTCGACAACATTAATTATTCGAATAAAACGAATATTTCGAATAGTGCAAAAATTTGACTGATATAATTTAGCTTTGCAAAAAAAGTACAATAAAATGCCAGAATAAATTATCCCTCATATCAAGTTACGTGGGCATACATTTAAATATCTAAAAAAGAAGTGTTAATCTAAGACAAATAGCATTTTATTATTTTTCCCTTGCCAAAATCAAACTTTATAAAGCGAACTAAACTACCTTTTTAAAAGAACGTGATAAACAAATGATTATATTAGCTGTTTATGCTGATGATTGTATTGAATTTAGTAGGAGAGAAAAGATGCTTATTAAAGATAATACAAAAGAGAAGAGGGAAAATGGTTGGACATCTGATTAGACACGATAGGTTTTTGATCGTTATAATGGAAGGTAAAATGGAAGGAAGGGGAAGAGGTAGACCACGCTTAACCTACTTTGACCAGCTGAAGGAAAGAGCAAATGTCCCGTCTTATTACGACCTAAAAAGACGGGCACAGGATCGAGAGACATGGCGGTTACTCCACCGACAAGAGCACGGCTCTTAAATAGAAGAAGAAGAAGATGTTGATAGTATTCTCATTTTATATAACAAATGAAGAGGAAACGAAAAAGGTTATGGATGAACTCGAGTCTAAGTTCGAGATGAAGGATTTGGTAAAGGTCTTCCGTGGTATGAGAATAAAACAAGAAAGGGACCGCCCATTAAAATCGATCAGAAGTAGTATATCATAAAAGTGCTCTGGAGATTTAAGTTCGAGAACTGCAAACCAGTGAGCAACGTAACGATTCCAAAAACAGAGAGCTTATAGGATCATTGATGTATATTGCTGTCTGCTCGAGAGCATCGAGACCTGACATCGCTCACTCAGTTAACTTTATGAGCCAATTCTGTAATCCGTGTTGAGCGAGCGACATACGCACAACCTTCAAGGACTTCAATGGACTGCGGGAACTGCACAAGATATCTTGAAGCCTCAATCCGTACTGTGACCATCTCCGTGTAAAAGGACATACGCGCAACGTTCAAGGGCATCGATGAACTGCGAGAACTGCACAATAAGTATAACTTGAAGCTAGCCTCACTCTGTTGTAACGTCACCATCTCCGTGTAGAGCGACATACGCACAACGTTCAATGACTTCGATGAACTGCGAGAACTTCACATGATAACTTGAAGCCAGCCTCACTCCGTACCGTCACCAAGTCATGAATTCCATGTAGAGCGACATACGCGGATACGCGCAACGTTCAAGAACTTCGATGGACGGCAGGAAATGCACAAGACAATCGAAAAGCAATCGTCATTATCCTGGTGTTGGTGGAATACCCGAGCCGTCCAAGGATTTAAAATTGCCGTTGAAACACCACAAAACAACTGTCGAAACTTCAAAGGTCACCATGGACTGAGGCTGACTATTACTCACCATCGTCATGTCCAACATCAAGACTCATCAGAAGCACCAACGCTCATCCCAACAACAATACACCTTAATTGCTTATTTTCCAATATTGGCTCAGAGCTGCATAGCCGGCTGATTGTGGTCGACCGGTTGCGGCTAGTCGGCCGTCCTCCTCCTAATCCCGGAGCGTGTCACTCCTAAAGAACTAATTGTGCCCCTTGGTCTTGATCCGTATTAATGATCATGCAGATCTCAAGTAAGACCAGTTTACATTTTGTACTGGCTTGTGACAAAGACTGAACCCGGGAATGAACTCATGCTCCAGATATGCTACCAGTTCTGTTACTACGGATGATAATACGCTTGCCGTATCAGACCAGAATTCTAAACTGGAATTGTCTGGTTTGGGGTACCTATGTCAACGTTCATGTTCATTTTGAAAAATATTCGTATTATTCGAAATATTCGAATATTCGAATATTAGAATTCGAAGTATTCGTATTATTCGAATACTAAAATTGGGCGAATATTGCAAACCCTAATGGTGAATACATAATAAGCACAATATAAAAATGAAGTTAGTAACATAAAAAAACTGCTCAATGAACGAACCACAATTTTAATTAGATGGTGTATGTGTGAACATTGATTATGATTTGACATGATTTGTGCTTGATGCAGATTGTTGTACCTATGTAATTCCAATTAGTTTCTGATGGCAACTCTGATAAGGAGTGGAAAGGAGGAAAAAGGTGTTAACACACTCACCTGTACATTAACAAGCTTATGTTGATAATGTTATGAAATGCTCTAACAATGGGTATATCTTATCCTTGTTATGTTCACACCTTGAGGTAGGAGAGGAGAGATAGCAATATGAACTGCGGGACTTCACCTCATTAAAATAATATTATGGGCATCCTTCACTTATTACATTTAGTAGAATAACTATTAGAATCTATTAAACAAACCTTAGGTTTCCACCTACGTCCAGTAAGTCTCTCTGCTGCTAATGATGATCCATTAGTGTTGGCATATTGAATGCCATGTCCCGGACTTTTTACATGCACTTTGTATTTCTTTTAAGCTGTTTGTTTGAGAGTACTATAAAGTGAAGAGGCGACTCGAACTCACCATTTCTTTTGTGCTACAGCATACAAAAGGGGAAGACCAGGGTGACCACTATTTACTACAAACAAAATTCCCTGACTTTTCCCGGTTTTCCAGGCGTTTTTTCAAGTTTTTCCCTGACTATGGTCAGGGAAAAACTTACGATAGAAGAACCACCTTACGATAAAAAAAACAAATCATCGAAATCAGTGCACAATTGACGAAGTAAGCGCGGAATATACATACAAAAAAAAAGTATACAAGAAATCCATACTAATATTATAAATGCGAAAGTAACTCTGTCTGTCTGTCTGTTACCTTTTCACGCTTCAACGCGCCGCGCGGTCACTTTTACCTATTATAGTAGATACTTATATATATAATGTTTGGAGATGGTAAAACTTCTTCTTCGGTCTTTATTGGTTGCTAATATAGATAAACATATTATATAATTTTATTTTATTATGTACATACAGTGACCATTGTTATTCCCTGACCTCCATTAATTTCCCTGACAATTCCCTGACTTTTCCATGACTGGCGAAATTCCCTGACTTTTCCCGGTTTTACCGGTTTTCCAGAAAGTGGCCACCCTGGGAAGACGTGGTGGTCTAGCGTCGTTCGACCTACCGCCTCTCATGCAGAGGGTCGGGGGTTCAATTCCGGCTCGCACCTCTAAGTTTACTTGTGTGAAATTCAATTTGAATTTACCACTGAGCTTTTCGGTGAAGGAAAACATCGTGAGGAAACCTGCACGCATCTGCAAAGTAATTCAAAAGATGTGTGTGAAGTCCTCAATCTGCACTGGGCCCACGTGGGGACTATAGCCCAAACCCTCTCGTGATGAGAGGAGGCCTGTGCCCAGCAGTGGGCCATAAATAGGCTGTTGTTGTAGCAGTAGTATTATACAAAAGGTTAAAATTATGAAATTAAGAGGGATTTACGGTCTCACCTGGGCATACCAATATCCCATGCCTTGCTGGTACGGGTAGGGATACTGTGTTTGAGCACCCATCGTCGGGGGGGCTGCTGTGGTACTTGGAGCACTCTGCTGAATAAATCATTTTAAAGGGTAAATAATATGAAGAATACTAGACAACTATTCTAGTTACATGAACAACTCCAAAAAGAAAGAACAATTTTGAAAAAAGGCCTGCTTTAAGTTGTTGCGGCGCTTCTTCTCAAGCAATAGGTCTAGGAAACGCTGGTAAATTCTTTTTCTGACGTGTAAAAGTGCCCCTATGTGGCCAATTTGCTAAATAAATGATTGAATTTGAAACTCATTGCCCACTTTGATATAGTAACCACCAAGAAGTATAAAAAAATAACGGACTTTGCAAGGCAAAAGCTAACATTTTTTGTATTGATGAAGATGTGAAACTGGTTTCTCAATACTTGACTTCCATTGACATTTTAAATGTAATGCAAAACATATTATAAATATATAAATGTGAAAATTGTTAGTTGTAATAGCCATTTGCTTTATTATGAATAGATTATGCATTCAAAATATGCATAAAATAAAATATTGCTTATATCATCTGTTCCAATATTTGAACAGTTTCAAGATTTTTTATTTACAGATCCCTCATTGGTAGAAACCAATAAGAATTTTACTCTGGATGCAAGAGGGAAGGCAAAGCAGATCTGAAAATGAAATGTTCTTTTGTTAATGAACATAAAATACCTGGCTTTCTCCTGTTCCACCATTTTCTTTTCCCCAGAAACACTTTACTGCATGTCCGCTAATTTCTGTGTTATGTGTTCCCTCAATTGCATGTGCTGCCGCCTCCTTGGTTGTGAACCTAATGAACGCATATCCCTTATCTCGGAATACTCGTATGTCTTGTATTTGACCAAATTGAGAAAATGTGTTCTGCATCAACTCCTCAGTGATAACATTGCTGGTGAAGCCACCACAGTACACTGTAGTGTTGGTGGGTGAGCTCTGATTGTAGACTTCGTCAAATGTAGGCTGCTTCGCTCGTTTGCTGCTCGGTGCGCCTTCGTTGGGCCTGTTAGTCGGCGGCTTCCGTGTCGACCAGTTGGTGCGTATGGACCGCGAGCCTAGCCACTGTCCGTTCATGGCCTGAATAGCAGCTTCAGCGTCGGCCTTCTTTACGAAGGAAACAAATGCGTACCCCTTAGATTTGAGCGTTTGTGGGTCGCGCACTATTCGACAGTTCGAAATCTCCCCGAACGGTGCGAAGGCCTCGCGAAGTATGTGCGTTTCGATTTCCGGTGACAGGTCCCCGACGAATATGTGGTGATGGTTGCTGGTGTCCGTCTTGGGTTGATTACCGGGACTCGTCGCCCAATTAACCTTCATTTCTTTATCAAGAAACACTCGCTTGTTCATGGCGGCCAGGGCCGTAGCCGCCGCTGAGTGATTCGTAAACTCGAGGAAAGCATACGGATCATTTCCAGGCTCGCGAATAATCTTACAACCTTTTACTTCGCCTATTTGGCCAAACAACGCGCATAGAAAATCTTCTGTGACACTGGCGTCTAAATTACCGACGTAGAGAGTTTTGGGGTGGCTTTCGTCGCCCATATTAGAATTAATCGTAATCTAGCGGTTACTTAATTACGACTATGAACACTAGAATCGAAATTACTCGCTAATCAACGTGTTATTTCATTACACAAAACATTGGATGACGGATAAAGAAAGAAAAATGTCGCAAACAGCGCCTATAACTTCTCGAAAGACGTTGCTGTTGACTCGTGAAACGTTCACTTTTCGGAAACAAACGCATCTATAGACGAATTTCCGGTGGAATCAATTTGAAATAATGGCGGGAATGGGACTTATTGTGTACTTTTGAAAAGATTTTTGAGAAAAAACATCTGAAATTCACACTGAACATGAAAAAGAGTCCTATTCTTACTCAAGATTCATATTTATTGCCAATTATATTAAAATTTATTTACATGTAACGACGCCCATAAACAAGATTAATTTCGATTTGACAATGGTTTCCCCTTAACTATTCCGGAAACGAGTGTCATTCGAAAGTCTATGACTCATCAAAAGTAGGTTTTCCTATGTCAATTTCCTCGTCCTTGCGTGCCTGCGGATTGGTTGTAAACTGACCGCAAAATAAAGAACCAATGGAAAATTGGTTCGTGGTTTTCAATTTAATGATAATGGTTGGTAAAACAGGTGAAACTTTTGGTGATCTGAAATTGGAAAATTTTACTTTAACCGATAAATTTTCAACGCTGAACAATAAGTATAATAATGGTAATGTCCCTTGTATTAATTAACAAGGGACATTTAAAATACTATGTAAATAAGGAATTCGGCAACATTAAATTTAGTTTTTTTTGACACATTGATTATTGGTGTTGCCAAGAGCTGTGCAATCTGACAACTGTCCTGCTGCGCTGGCTGTCAATCAGCGGGTTGTCCAAAGATTTCGGCAATACGGCACGATGCAATATAGCCTTTATTATTTACAAAAACTCTATTAAAACATGCATTATTCAATCAGACATCACTAGTAACTTACTAGACTTTATTACTTAAGTGCTTTCTTGATTTCACTGCACGAAGGCACAGTCGAGGTTAGAAATAGTAAAGTCTCGTACACGTATGCAGTGTTTCGTTTTTAATACTATTCGGTGTTGAAAATATGAGGTGAAGTGGGTTTGTGCATTTAGCGGATTAAATTATCAAGATGTTGCCATTGACTCAGAAGGACGCTCGGTTCCCGCGCGGCCGCCTGGCCGGGATCCGCGACAAGTTAACCAACTGGTTCAGGTTGATTTATTCCGATAAGAATTCCAGGAATTTATTCCTTTTCCTTATACTTAATTTGTCCTTTGCGTTTGTTGAACTTTTCTACGGCGTTTGGACTAATAGTTTAGGTGAGTGCATTTAACTTCCTTTCCTTTAATGTTAGTCAATATTACAAGTTTTGGGCTTGCCTGTATTTATTAGTACTGACAAATTAATTTAAATGGTGAATGATGCCAGTGATTTTCCTACTACTACTACTACTACAGCCTATTTGCGTCCCACTGCTGGGCACAGGCCTCCTCTCATCATGAGAGGGGTGATTTTCCTATTTAATTTAATTTTATAGTCTAATAATAATATTTTTCAGGTCTAATATCCGATGCATTCCATATGTTCTTTGACTGTACCGGGCTTGTGGCTGGTCTGGCTGCATCAGTGATATCGAAGTGGCGCTCCAATGAACGCTATTCATATGGCTATGCTCGAGCAGAAGTTGTTGCGGGTTTTGTCAATGGGCTGTTCTTATTATTTATTGCGTTCTTCATAATGAGTGAGGCTGTGGAAAGAGCTATCGAGCCACCAGAGGTATGTTGAAAATGAGTAATTTTTATACAATCCATAGTAATATATAAATGCGAAGCAACTCTATCTGTCTGTTTGTTACCTCTTCACACTTAAACCACTGGACCGATTGAGATGAAATTTGGAATGGAGGTAGTTGGAGTCCCGGGAAAGGAAATAAACTACTTTTATCCCAGAAAAACGCATAGTACGTGCGGGAATGCGGTAACCAAATTCCATGCAGGCAGTCATGGGAACAATCTAGTTTTATTATATTTCTTTCTTTATCTATAATTAAGTTCATTCCCACCTTCAATTCCCTATGCTCTTAATCTTATCAAGTCTTATGTGTTGAAACCATTAATTAAGATATACACATACTTATCTAAGTTGAACTTAAGATATGGTAGTATGTTGCAAATGCTTAAATTCAGTAAGTTCACATTATCTCAATATTATCTGTAGATCACATGTAAGTATTAAAAACTTGATTGGGATATGACAAGGTATTAAAATTTTTAGACGGTAACATAGCTGTAGTACTTACATATATTTGACAAAAGGTGCGTAAGATAATACTATAAATACGAAAATAACTCTGTCTGTCTGTCTTGTCTGTTTATCTGTTACCTCTTCACACTTGAACCACTGGACCAATTTGGATAAAACTTGTCAATTAATCCTCTCAATTTCATCCATTCCTAAGTTTTTTCTGTCAATAACCAGAGACCTAATGCAATTTATTTTATACTAGTTTGCCCAGTGAACTTCGTATCACCACGGATTCCCATACAGTTAGTTTTTCTTTAAATTTTTTCAATTTGTTTTTCTTTCTAACCTTCCTAGAATGACGGGGGATAATACAAAAAAGAATCAGCCAAATTGGTCCAGCACTTCTCGAGCCTTAGCCAGAATAACACACAGCAATTTCATCCATATCCATATTATTATTATAAATGCAAAAGTAACTCTGTATGCTGTTACCTCTTCACGCTTCAACCGCTAGACCGGTTTGGATGAAATTTGGTATGGAGATAGTTGGAGTCCCGGGAAAGGACATATGCTACTTTTATCTTGGAAAAATGCATAGTTCCCGCGGGAACGCGATAACCGAATTCCACGCGGGCGAAGTCGCGGGCAGAAGCTAGTTTTTATATATATAAGAAGAAAAGATTACTTATATATTTTCTTTAACAAATTAAGACACAGTTTCGCAGCTTTTTAAATTTCAAACGAGATCATTGTCAATTCAACTTATTTTATCTTTGAAGTTTAAATAAAGTAATATGAATAAAGTAATTTCGCCACTATCACTGTATTGACATAATGTCGAAACGCCGCCGCTCACGTGCCCGGTCGTATCAAATCGAATACGCACGTATTTCCTTCTCCACGTTTTCTTGACGGCTTTTGTTTGCAAATGACCAGAGTTGCGTCACGACTGTTCGTAAACATTATCTAGAAATAGTAGTCCTACAGCTGAATGACACAAGCCATGATACGCTGTAGAAATCAGCTTCAAGGTTGTTTGGGTTGATTTTCTAATGAGAAATTAAACTACGGAATGGAACAGTTTGTATAAAAGTAGATTAAATATCAAGTTTTTTTTTAATACTAATGGTACAGGCAAACAAGCGCACAACCCACCTGATGGTCAGTAGTCACTGCGGCCCATGGAAACTGTAATTAAGAAACCATAAGATCTCGAATGCGTTGCCTACCCTGAGGCCTAAGATGGAATGCCTCTGTGCCAGAAATTTCACCGGCTGCCAGAAGTTTGATTGTTCCATCTACTTATCATCCACTGTACAATACTCTTTTTAGAAGAGATTCTCATAGGCACGATAGAGAAGGAGGTGAGAATTTTCAGCGTTCAAACGAGACCTAATTGAAACAGTCATCGCCGCCGTGAGATTTTTGTACGCCAATATGTACACACTTTTGTACCTTACTCGGTTGTAATAAGATTCAAAAGTGTATACATATTAATGAACTCGACCGTAACATCAGATAGTTCACAAATACGAAGCTGTTCTCGAAGAGGGAGGGGGTACTGTAAACCACCCATAAAAGCGATTTGTTTTATTGAAACTCGTTTAAAAGCAAGAATGATTCTCAGATTATGGGGTGTGTCTTTGTATGTGCTATATTATATTTCTCCATGTTCACTGAGCCTCATGACTGCCCTTAATTTTCAGGTGAAGCATGAACGGCTGCTACTGGTCTCGATTCTGGGATTCCTCGTCAACATGGTGGGGATATATGCGTTTCACCACGGGCATGGGCACGGGCATGGGGGCCACGGGCACTCCCACGGGGGCCACGGGCACTCCCACAACAGCCACGGCCATTCCCACGACGAGGGCGACGTGAACACCGGCGCCGGCTCCGCAATTATGCGAGGGGTCTTTCTCCATGTACTAGCGGACACGCTCGGCTCTGTCGGTGTGATAATATCCGCCATCCTAATGCGAATGTTCGGCTGGATGCGCGCGGATCCCATATGCTCTATGGCCATAGCGCTTCTCATCGCCGGCAGTGTGATACCTCTAGTGCGCGATTCTGCGGGTGTGTTGATGCAACGGACTCCAACGGCTATAGAGCGCGCACTGCCTAACCTTTACACGCGCGTTGTCGGTTTAGCGGGCGTGCACGGCGTCCAGGAGCCACATTTCTGGACGCTCTGCAGTGATATCCACGTGGGTGCTATCAAACTGGAGGTAGCACGCGAAGTCGACCCGCGCTACGTCACGGAGCAAGCCGCGAGGATCTTCAGGGAAGCCGGCGTTCAATACCTCACGGTGCAACTGGACTACTCCCCCCTCTGATCGTAACCTTAGACACTAATGTACAGAATCGTAATTGTAAATGCGAAGCGCAATTAGAGAATTTTATGATCCCATCCCGGATCACGTCCTTATGTTGAACTTAGTTGCTCGTAAGGTTTTCAATTTTGTCACAGTGACGACTCACGAGCGGTGGAGGCGCTAGGCGTCGGCGGCGACCGCGATCGCAATAAAAGCGGGGGCTATATTCGAAGTCTTGAAATAGGGATCTCCCTGTTACCAATAGGATCGCGTCGCGTGAACTTTAAACAGCTAGATTTAAAGTTCAACTTGACGCGTGAGCGATCATATAAGGAACAGCGAAATCCCTATTTAAGACTTCGAATATAGGCTCTGGTTTACATAACTTGGAAGGCGCGTGGATTTAGCGATAATACACTCTGCGTCAACAGCTAAACTGCGTCGCCGCGTGCCTTCTTAGTTGTGTCGTGCTATACGTAAAAGCGCGTATTTCTTAGTCTAGCTAGCGCCGCCACAATCGTCAATTTATAGTTTAATATTGTGATAAGATAATAGTTGTAGTTCTGGCGGAGTTGTATTTTTTTTTATCGGAAGCCTAATGTGGAATACTTTGTGTTATTCGCGGATTGCGTGTAAGCTGGGAAATGACAGTGAAAGTAGCGCCATTTTTGTAATATGTTCAAACCTTATTCGTCGAAAGACAATAAAAGAGCCAATCATGTATTTCGCTTGCATCATACTCATGTCACGTCAGGATTTTTTTTACAAAATAAGAATCAAAGTCAGTCTGCCGGATTGGTCCAGTCCTGCCTTCTGTTCCGATGGTCGTGGGTCCGCTCGGGGCAAACTTTGTGTGATGAGCACGAACGTTTATACTCGAGCCATGGATGTATTTCTCTATATAAGTATTTATATCGTTGTCTAGCACCAATTGTCTAATACAAGCGTCGCTTAGTTTGGGGTTAGGTCAACATGTGTTATATGTCCCAGGATATTGTTATTATAAAAATATATTGTTTTGAAATAATGGCGCTAACTTAGAGTGCTTTCCCTAAAGGCTTTCAACAGATCCACTTGATGAAAAGAGGCAGTAACACAATAGACTGAGAGAAAAAAGAGATTGCATCTCGCTCTAACGTATTAATGCGTTTTTCAACCTACTTGAAGATCCAAATGGACCAGAGTTTGTAATTTTGACAGTACTTCCTAACATTTCTCTGAATGTTGGTAGTACTCTCAAAATCTGAAAGTGTTTAACATATAAAATTGGTGCATTTATCAATAACCAATGTGTCTGCGCCCTATATCTATCCATATAAGTAACTCTGTTTGTTTGTCTGTTACTTCTTCACGCTTCAACCGCTTGACCGATTTGGATGAAATTTGGTATGGAGATAGTTGAAGTCCCGGGAAAGGACATAGGTCACTTTTTATCCCGGAAAAAGCGCATAGTACCCGTGGGAACGCGATAACCGAATTCCACGCGGGCGAAGTCGCGGGCAGAAGCTAGTGTATTCTATAAATTTATTGAAATTCTAGCTTGTTACATAGAAAGTCAAAATTGGGTCTATTACTCTGTTGAATCAATTATTTTTTTTACCTATTTTTTCATGTTTATTCTTTACTACTCTTTGATACTTCACAATGTTTTTTTTTTGTTATTATAGATGTCACTAATTGTCTTTTAGTTACTTTTCCATGTGAAAATTACATTCCAGAAGTCTTGAGTTTATAGAAGAAGAAGTCCATCTTCTACCTATAATAGTACATTGTGTGTTAAGGGCGGTAAACGAGGAATTGTAGTCGAGAGCATTTATAAGCCCGAAACCGAAGGTGATATACCGCCCGTGATACATACAATGTTTTTCATCACACTTGCGAGGAAACTATAGAGGTCATAACTTGGGCTTTAGAGACCACTTTGCCTGCCTGTAATGACACCGTTTTCGAGCAAGTGTGATGAAAATAATTATTACATCAACCTTGGCCGCAAAGTGGGATTTGGCCAAGGCAAGACGTAAAACTTTTGACAAACCACGGGCGGTAATTCATAAAGCCCCAGATCGCACAAACCTGCGATCTGGGACATTTACGAATTCACCACCCTAGGTCTGTAATGTACTATTAATTACTTGATCGCTTGTGATCAAAGAAAAAAGTATGTATAATATATATAGTTTGAAAACTAAATGCAACATACCGAAATGAATATCGTTCGTTTCTTATATTTGTATGTGGGTTGTTGTATTGATGAATGTTGTTTTGTTAGTACCATCTAGTATTTATTGGACCGCCACGCGGTGCTTCATTATTATTTAAAAATTTGTATGTGTGTTTATATTTCTCTAAGGTCACATTATTTCCTTCCATTCTAAATCAATGTTACATATAGCCAAATTAAATCGATAACCGAAAATGAAATTTCTTACAAACTGCGTAAGTATAAATATTTTTACTATAGAAGTAACAAATGATTTAATATAAATCAAGTTACCAAAATCATTTATTTTATTTACCTTCAAGCACCCATTGAATCTTTTTTTGACTATTAGACAAAACAGTGCACAGATAGTCAGCACCGCGAACAAATGGAGAAAAAAAAGCCAGTAGTCTGCCTCCCTAGTATAAATAAATATTTATTTATTTATTTATTTATTTAAACTTTATTGCACATTAGTAAAACTAATACAAAAGGTGAACTTAATGCCATAAGGCATTCTCTACCAGTTAAACCTTTGGACATAATGGAAAATGTTGTGGCGGTGCAATAGAGGCTACTTACAAGTAGCCACACTGTAAAAATATAACATATAGAAGCAAATTAAATAAAAATAAATAAACTACACACATAATATACAGTATAAATATACATAAATATAAGTAAATACATAAACACACATACATATAACATATAATAAGAATGATGACAAACGAAAAAAGCGACAAGTAATAAAAGAGTAGGTGTTCAGTTCTGATTCGATAGAAATAAACGAACATGCTTTTTGAATACAAACAGGCTCGGAGCTTGCCTAATCCTGAGAGGAAGATCGTTCCAAAGACGAGCCGCCCGAAGAGAGAAAGAATTAGAAACAAAACCAGTACGGTGTAAAGGAATAGACAGGGTAAGGTTTTCGGCAGAACGCAACTGACGAATGTGGGTAGACCCCAGAAACGTGAAAAATGATTTGAGATAACTAGGAGAACGAGGGTCATACAGAATATTATACAAACAACAAAGCACTCTAGTACTACGACGTATCCGAATGGGGAGCCACCCAAGCTGAGATCGGAAGGAAGATACGTGATCAAACTTACGAAGGCAGAAAACAAAACGGATGCAACAGTTAAGAAGGCGATCAAGTTTATTCAGAAGCTCCTCATTAACATCAGAGTAACACACATCACCATAATCGATAATAGGAAATATTAAGGACTGCACAAGAGAGATCTTAGTCTTGACAGGTAGAAAGTGCTTGAGTTTGTTAAGAGCGTGAAGAGATCCTATGACCTTACGACTAACTTCAGCAACATGTGTTCTCCAACTCAGAGAGTTATCAATGAAAAGTCCTAGATCCTTAACACTAGAGCAAAAGGGAATACCGACGCCATTAAAAGTCGGCGGAGGCACATTATCGACATTGAACTTAGATAACTGCCCAGAACTACCAACGATAATAGCCTGGCACTTCGAAGCGTTAACAAACAGGCCAAATCTTATAGACCAGTCATATATTCGCTGAAGGTCAGCGTTGATCTTATCGATAGTGCACTTCAGATCAGCTACACCACAATGGACATATAACTGAAGGTCGTCAGCATACAGATGATACGCGCAGCAGAGATCGGACGTAATGAAATTAACGAAGATGGAGAATAGTAAGGGAGAGAGGATTCCGCCTTGAGGTACACCAGCAGTCAAATCACACCAATCAGAGAAAAATATAAATATAAATAAATATTGTAGTCTTTGGTCTGCCCGCCCTGGTAAATTCATTTAAAAGTGACGTGTAAAAGTGCCCAGATGTGGCCTATTTGCTGTATAAATAGTTTAATTTCATTTTGCATATGCGCCGTACCTCTGTAGCGGATGGTAGCGGGTATGGTATCACGGGGACTACTGGGTTTTCATAGCCATTTGTTCGCATTGCGGACTACTGAAAAAAACATACAGTTATACACCTACACAGTGTGCGGACTACGGGATGCGGATAACCGGGAATGCCGCTCTTTTGGAAATTCGTCCCTTGATGGTGAAAGAAACCCACAAGCAAGTAAAGTGACGGAGCATTTACCGCAATCATTAGCAAGTAGACCCATTTTAAGTAAGTTCTAAAAAGTAAAAACCTTCATACGGGATGGGTGTGTAAAAGGAATAAAACAATTATAAATTACATATATCTTTTTTACATCCTTAGAAACAACACAAGACTTGAACAAACTCTTCACAACAAAATTAAATTATGAAATTTAAGTAATCAAAAACATAATTATACTACTAAATAGACACCGCTTATTCTGCCATCGGCGGTCACCTGTGAAATTTGATCTACAATACAAAGTGTAAAACTATTCTTTTTATATCAGTCAATGGGTCTACGTAATGTTTCAGTATCTTGCTTGAGCTAAAAAATACCAAAACACAAAATCGTAAAAATATTTCAACTGTAACGACAAACATGTTTGTGCAAAATGAGTTTGTATACAAACCATTTATTTTATAAATGTAGATATATTGATCAGGTTGAATAAGTTATCATTCTCCAACCGCGGCTACGAGATATTACAACATTAACAGAACTGATATGAAGTCCGTTAAAAAGAACTTTGACTTTAAAAATGGGAAATGGATTATTGTGCTAGTTGCAAATCCTCCACAAGCATTAAATTTGATATTACCATCCATATTAATTAATATTATAAATGCAAAAGTAACTCTCTGTTTATCTTTCTGTCTGTTACCTCTTCACGCTTCAACTAATAAAATTTGGCATGAAGCTAGTTGGAGTCCCGGGAAAGGACATAGGCTACTTCTTATCCCGCAAAAACGCATAGTTCCCGCGGGAACGCGATAACCGAATTCCACACGGGCGAAGTCACGGGCAGAAGCTAGTATTGTATATTCCAACTCAAGGACTACAAAAGCAACAAACTCATTTGTATTCCTTGAGAGCATGACATATTTACGCATTTCGTAACCTGAGAATTAAATGTAACAAGTACAGTCAAGGGCATTAATATGTGTACACTTTTGCATCCTCTTCCGTTGTATTAAGGTCCAAAGGTGTATACATATTAATGCGCTTGACTGGGTCACCGTGAGTGAACCAACAAAGTGAGAGGCGCTTGCTGTCCTGCCAATTTACCACATTGTGCCATATTACACGCTAAATTGGCAACACTGACGTCTGCAAAACGTCAAACGTCAAAGTGACATTGACACTATTGTATGAATTGACAAAACCTTGCAGATAGTGGCGCCAACTGTGTGCAACTGTGTGGGCAGGAATACTGTGGCCCTCATTGTAATGAATGACACAAAATTATGAATTGCAACCTTTTCTTCATGTCACAAATAGGTTATTGGATTTATTGTACTGGAGGATATGATTTCCCCTTCATTTGTTGAGATTAACCTCACACAGTAACTGATACCGATAACTCCTAATATTCAACATAATAACATAAATAACATGAGTTACATTCACATGATTGAAATGGTATATACAGAATAATACAGATCCCACGTAAAAATATTGACGCCCTAAGACACTGAAAATGTTCTCCTATTTATAAAGCCAGGGATACACTAGCGGACAAATGTCCTGCGACATGTGTCACCACGACATGTCAACCGACATGACTGACGACATCCCGCGACTTATTTCTGTAGCGACGTCCATGTCGAGCGAAGACCGGCAAAGTCGTGTCACTTCACCCGAAGTCGCTGGCGACACGTGTCGTAGGACATTTGTTCCCTAGTGCGTCCCTGGTTTAAAATACCCCTTCCAACCCCCCAAAAATGTTTATCTGTGACTGCGCCTTGTTGGTAGACTAAAGGAGGTATTTACATTTCATCATGCGGATTTGCACAAGCGGGCGCGTACGCGGTGACGGCAGGACGGGGTGTTATTCGATGAGCTTCTTTGCCTTGAAGTAGCGGCGCAGGTAGAGCACCTGCCACGTGGCGAGCCCCAGGAGGCACACCATCGAGAACACGCTGAAGAATAACACGCGATTGTTCGTTGATTCTGAAAAAATGTCGCGTCGGATCAATGATACAGGACAAGTGAATATGTATATGCCCCACCAAATGGGTGGATATAGCGAAGGGATACTCCAGGGGACAAATGTCATTTCACGTGACGTTGCCGGACTTTGCTCGACATGGATGTCGCTATGGCCATATTAAGTCACGTGATCGATGTTGCCAGATATATCGCCAGACAGTCGTCACATGTGTGTGACACATATGGCAGTACTTTTGTCCCCTAGTGTATTCCTGGCTTAATAAGTGCATCAGGGCAAAAAAAGTGTAGTAAAGTAGTAATGTTAACGAAGTTTTTGAACTTCAACTGATTATCGTATCGACTCTAAATAGGCGCCGTTGGTACAGGTTTACACAACTAAGAAGGCGCGTGGATTAAGCAAAAATAGACTCTGCGTCAACGGCTTAAGTGCTTCACCGCGCGCCTTCTAAGTTGTGTCGTGCTGTAGCGCTTTTCCTATAAGTCTATAAAATAATCCGTCCAACTTTTGAAGATGTTTGTGAAGTTTTATTACAAACTAGCTTTTCCCCGCAACTTCGTATGCGCAGAAATATTAAAAAGTAAAATCCCGATTTTTCCCGTTCCCGTGGGAATTTTGCAAAATCCTTTCTTAGCGGATGCCTACGTCATAACATCTACCTTCATGCCAAATTTCAGCCCGATCCGTCCAGTGGTTTGGGCTGTGCGTTGATAGATCACTATATCAGTCAGTCAGTCAGTCAGTCAGTCAGTCACCTTTGAGTTTTATATATTTAGATTGGCCTTTGTCACTTTTTAAACGGTTAAGTGGTTTCAACACAATTTTTGCCTAAAGACTAACCATTAGTGTCTCTCATCTCCTCTTCCCTCTTCCTCATGAGGGTGAAGTCCTGCACGATGGCCTCCGACAGGTCTTCCAGCCGTTTAAGCTCCACTTCCATTGGCTTAAGTTTGGCAGCCTCCCCAATCTGGCAACACCAGCAGAAATGTCAATAGGAAATATTTCATAAAGGTACCATTTTTATCAATGGAAAAAGATGTAATGCTAGGCAATTATAGATATAAATATTAGCATAAAATAAAATTAGTATTAATCTTATTTCACAAAACAAAAACCATTATGTGTATTTGTTAAATCTTCACTGGCATTTCTAACGTTTGTAGAGATCTTCTACTATCTAAAGTCCCGCGCCTTCACGTTTCAAAACGCTTCAATGTATTTAAAAAGCACCACCAACACTCTCAACACATGTGTGCGTGCTGAGACAGCCATCAACTATGTGTTGAGTGTTGGTGGTGGTTTTTAAATAATAATAAAAAACTTGAAGCATTTTGAAATGTGAAGGCGCGGGACTTTAGATAATAGAAGATCTCTAACATAGCAATAGTCAACTGAAGCAACCATTTACACAGGACAAGGACCTAGAAAGTCAATATCCTTTTATCTAACAACACTTTTGGAGGAAAGTATAGCATGCTAGGCGTGGAAGATCAATCAGCATTTTACCAAATAAAAACTGGATACTAAATGTAATATTTTTAAACAAACCGAGCAAGTGTCACACTCAGTCCATCATGCTTTAAAATATTACCCCGAATCTCTGGTTGACAGGAGATTGTTGTGATTTGAGATCCATGGTCATAAATAATAACAAAAAAATATAAGTAAGGAAGAAACTAATTAAAAGAATTTCTCCTTTTAAAGGAATTCACCTTATCAATAAGTCTCCCATGAAAGTCCCAATTTAATAAATGTATTAAAAATATCCATGTATATAGCCGTGGTGGCCTAGTGGTTCGACCTCCGCCACTCATGCCGAGGGTCGGGGGTTCGATTCCGGCTCGCACCTCTAAGTTTACTTATGTGCGAAATTTAATTTGAATTTACCACTGAGCTTTCCGGTGAAGGGAAACATCGTGAGGAAACCTGCACGCATCTGCGAAGTAATTCAAAGATGTGTGTAAAGTCCCCAATCCGTGCTGGGCCCGCATGGGGACTATAGCCCAAGCCCTCTCGTGGTGAGAGGAGGCCTGTGCCCAGCAGTAGGATGCAAATAGGCTTTAGTAGTAGTTAAAAATATCAATAAAAAATATATTGTTTTACTAAAAATCCATACTTACACCTTCATAGTTTTTAGCTTCAATTCCTACTTTGATGTCAAGGGTCACATCTTGACTAATACTACGGCGTTCTGAAAAAAAAAAGAATATGAAAGTTTGCTTCCCATACATAAATGTGGGAGTCTGGGAGGAAATACATTATACTCATCATCATATCATCTGAAAGATGTCTACTGTTGGATTTAGGCCACACATTTATATCACTGTTGTTGTTAAAACAAAATATATTTCTTATCTATCTTATTCTGCATTGTTAATATGCACGTACATAGCTGAAAAAGAGAGTCACATAGCATCAACTATACCTAAAATTGTGATTGATAATCGAAATATTTTTTCCTGAAAAATGATCATTGTCTATATATACCAATAATAATTATGTAGAAGTCATATGACCATATGTTGTCCAGTTTTAACTTAAGAACTACTGGTTGGATTGCCACAAAATTTGATATGGCATTAGATTATAACATGGGTCGACATGTAGGCCACTTTTTACCTTGGAAAAAGCTTCCCACGGGAACTCTTGGTTGAATTCCATGTAAGTTGCGGGCAGAAGCTAGTATATATAGATAATTTGCAATGATAGTGAAAATGTCCATAAGGAAACATTACCTGGTGGTACTTTGGATATGAAGCAGACTTCAAATGTATCATATGTTTCTGTGACAAATGTGAACTTTCCCTTAGTTATAGAGTCTTTCTGCGATAGAATATGTCCTTTTGAGTCACGAATCTGCGGAAAATTATAAATTTTAATAAATGTCAATAAGAGTAATCTTGATATTATTTGGGAATAAGGTTATAATAAAAGATTTTTGAACAATCATGTATCGTTAGGTTCAACAATACGATATAATCTATCAGAAGCTTAATATTTAGATTAACAGCTGGCAAGGCAAGATATTAGAGTCCTATAAGATTTAACTAGGATCCCTAGTGAAAGAAAGTGCTATTGATAACTTACGATGTAGTCTACCCTCTGACCGGTGACTTCTGTGACTTCATACTCCCCTGCCACGAGGACGTTAGCGTGTAGCTCCTCCTTCAAGCACTTTTGGGTGTTTGGAGCCAGGTTCCACATAATACCATCTGTGCCATGCCACAATACGCTCAAAACAAATATGAGATAGTAGACCTCCATAGCTGCTTCTTACTACAAATACGATATTGCAATATTACATTCAATTCATCACAATCAGTAAAAGAAAACAAACATATTCTGTGTCAAAGAGACCGATGAGTTGGCCCGAAAGAACGTTGTCGGCGGCGTATTGCAAAGTAAAAAGTTGCCATGTTCATCCTTTGCGTATATAGGAATATGTGTGAAACTAACTAAATGACATATTTATGTTAACATTTTCAAATACGAACAAAAATTATCCAAAAGATCAATAAAAAGCAAAAATGTGATAGTTGAAAATGCCATATATAATGATTATCACAATTAAAAGGAAATTCATTTCAAATTATTTCTGTAATAGATGCGTAGAATGGATTACAAGACATATCATTCGAGTTGACGCTAATTAACCAAACAAACATTAAAATAGTGCTAAGAGACGAGCTACTGTAGTATTTATAACTAGTATTTTAGGGTATGTTACGGATTGACAATGGATTAAACATTTAATGAAAAACAATGTAACCATGTGTAGTGATTCCAAAAATCAATTGCATCGTATCGATAAATAAGACCAGCTCGGAGTTTCGTAGAACTAGAATCAACGAAGAATTGAAGCTGTAGGTAGGCTTCCATCAAGATAAAGCGACGACCTCGTAAAAGTCGCGTGAATCCCGTGGAATTGCTTGTAGCACAAAACCTGTCTGAGTGCCTATGCTATGTGATTTGCAACATTGGAAGTTTTTCGGCTGACATGATGATAAATAAGATGCTATTGTAATTTTTGGACCAAGTAAGAATGTAATGAATTAGAAAGAATATTGATTATACTTATACGGCAAGTAAAACGCTGTGATGACATTTTACCCACAGAATCAGAAATAGATTCTAAGCATGTTTCTTAGGTTTTTTTTTTCGTAGTGGTAAATAATAATAATATGGGAATCAGGTATCGCTCACACTACCAATCCCATACTGGGCCATACATTGTTTTTACTGCACATCAAAACAAAAAACTTGAAAAAATGAAAAACCTAAAAAACGCTATTGAAAATACGTGAACCATACAAATAAAAGTAGCAATTTCATACTCCGGCACTGCCGGCACAAAAACGAGACTGCATCGACATTCAAACAAAGTGGCACAATTAACCCTTCGTCTGTGGCTATAAAAAAAGGTGAATTCGCGTCTCCACTGATAAAGATAATACTAATAAAAAGAACACAAAAAGCATGTCAATACTTTGGTCAGGATCCTTATCAAACACAGACGAAGGGTTAACCAGCAGCACTTACTTGGTATAAAATAGTGTTTTGCTTACGATGTATAAGTTGATGAACGATACGATGTTTGGATTATTATGAAAACTTGATATCATTATTTTTATTGAGTATTAAAATCAGCAGAAAATAAAAAAAAGTGAAAAAGGAAATGTTAACCTCAGTTCCACCACAGAGAAAGTAATAGTTCCACACAATCTCAAGTACCTCAACGCTGCCTGAGAGGCGGATGTCAATGTCGATATCGAAGTGCACTTTGGGCTGGGTTAGAACATCACTATTTGAAGTAAAAAGTGAATGTGAAATAAGTTAGGAATATAACCCCAATTTACGATTTTCATAAATAATAGTCCTTTTCAAGGTTTATTTGTAATTTATTGTAGTGCTAAAGAAGTATTGAAACGTAAAGAACGTTTATGTGAGACGAGGTGACATGATTTACTGAAGGAAACTAAGAAATTGGCTTCAGAAGACCCTGACAGTCTTTATTTTTAATTTTGTGATATATTCGTGAATATCTTCTTAAACGGTATTATTTAATTAATAAACTGCTTCTAGTGGTCTTCATTAGTAAGGCGGCCTTCCCAGAAATATGTAAGTGTTGCCTCTCTATTTCACAAAGTTGGAACAGAATGTTTACATAACATAAGTGGTTGTTATTTATTTTTTAGATCTTATTTCAGTTGATTCCTGTATATGGAAGCTTTTGTATCTTTTTAAATGTGTTGTCGCACTATTTTAACTAACTGTGTGTACATAAATTAAATTAAATGCAAATTATTCAGTTACTTACATAAAGTAGTCTAAGATTTGAGTTAAAAACAACCTTTATCCATCTGTTTAGTTGATGAAAAGTATTCTTTATCCAATTCAGTAGGTATGTTAAAGAATGCATAGCATTAGCCAGTGGTTAGTTAAAGAAATCCTGGACTTAAGAAAGCTGAAAGTTTGAAGGTTTATGTGAATTTCTTCTTTGTGTAATAAATTAAAAGAATTTATTTTGCACAATAAAAAATAATTATATCACGCAATATCTCATTTGCATCTATTATCTTATCTTACTGACCTATTAGACTCCAATGATTAATCATTGTGTGAAATTGAAAAATGCTTATGTACCTATAGGTACTTAAGCAACTTATTTATTTATTTCCTTTTACATGACATAGTTATACAAGGAGCTAAAAAAATTAGGTATAGCACGACACAACTTAGAAGGCGCACGGATTAAGCAATAATAGACTCTACGTCAACGGCCTAAGTGCTTCGCCGCGCGCTTTCTACAAGATCGTGCTATACGAATACTTTTAGTTTTTGGAGACAATTAGGGAAACAAGTTAATAAACATTGCGGTTAAAGTTAAGTTAAGGAAAACATGTGCACATCTTGGCCTCATATATCATCACAATGTTTTGCTCGTTCACTATCTGTCTCGTCATAGAATATTTAATAGTACTACGTACAGAATGGCTACGGAATCCGCCGCCTGAATCTAGCCGGCGCGCAAATCGCGCCCAACTCGCCCTCACTGTCATTTGTTTCATCCATAGATGGAGAGTGAATCATTGGCCCGCGTAGTGGTAGGTACACACATTTACAAATGTACAGACGTACTCACACGCAAATTTAGACACTTCATTTGAACTGTGTTCGAAATCGTGTTTTTATAGGCAGTGTCCGCCGTGTGGTCTTGTGCTAATATTTAGCTTTAGATGGTGTTTACCACCCCAGTATTAAGTAGTTTTCAACACAGTGCAGCGGTGTTCCTTTCTAATATACATGGTGGGTCAGAAAATATGGCCAATAATTAACCCACAGTATTGGCTATCGATTCTAAGTATATTGTATAGGTCTTTAATTTTTTTCGAGTTGGTAAAAAAAATATATTTTGTATAGGATTCAGGCGTCGCTCACACAACCAATCCCATATACAATTTTTTTTTTACCAACTCGAAAAAAATTAAAGACCTATACAATATACTTAGAATCGATAGCCGATACGGTGTGTTAATTATTTGCCATATTTTCTGACCCACCGTGTATACTCACAGTATACCCATTAGCTTTGCTTGGTCATATTTTTCATATTGATGATGATGATGATTTTTCATATTTACATTTTTAATATTTGAGGTTCCTCCACACTTAATCCTTCTTATCTTATGCGTAGTCATTTATTCATTTCATGTCAGGTTATGAATTGCTCAGTGCGGATTGGGGACTTCACACACATCCTTAATCGCAGATGCGTGTTGTGAACAACCCTCACTATGTTTTCCTTCACCAAAAAGCTCAGTATAGCTCGACACCACTTAGACGGCGCGCGGCGAAGCACTTAAGCCGTTGACGCAGAGTCTATTATTGCTTCATCATTGTGTCGTGCTATAGTAGATTCGAATTGAAGTTCGCAAATAAGTAAACTCAGAGGTGCAAGCCGGATTCATACCCCCGACCCTCTACACTAGCAGAGCCCAGAGGCAATAGTCAAACCACTAGGCTACCACGGCATTTTAGGGTTCCGTACCCAAAGGGTAAAACGGGACCTTATTACTAACACTCCGCTGTCCGTCTGTCTGTCTGTCACCAGACCAGGCTGTATCTCATGAACCGTGATAGACAGTTGAAATTTTCACAGATGATGTAAGTCTGTTGCTGCTATAACAAGAAATAATAATAAAAACAGAATAAAATGAGAATTTAAGGGGCCTCCCATACAATAGAAATTATTTTTTTGCCACTTTTATAGGTAACTAGCCTCTGCTCGCGACTTCGCCCATGTGGAATTCGGGTATCACGTTCCCGCGGGAACTATGCGTTTTTCCGGGATAAAAGTTGCCTATGTCCTTTCCCGGGACTCCAACTATCTCCATGCCTAATTTCATCTCAGTCGGTCCCGCGGTTGAAGCGTGAAGAGGTAACAGACTGACAGACATACAGACAGACAGACAGAGTTACTTTCGCATTTATAATATTAATATGGATATGGATAGTACGAAACCCTTCGTGCGCGAGTCCGACTCGCACTTGTTTCTATTACACAGGATTGAATGGCTTTCTTACTGTTATTCCAGGTTGGTCATGAGTCTCGGTTGGAGCCACATCATGAGGACATCGGCAGAGATATGCAGCGGACAGCCATCACTCAGCCTGATATTGTAAGGTAAGCATTAAGCAACACCACCACCACAACAGCCTATTTGCGTCCCACTGCTGGGCACAGGCTTGCTCTCATCACGAGAGGTTATGGGCCCACGCAGCCCCAGTGCGGATTGGGGGGTCTTTATTATTTTCATACATAAGTATTTACTTTAACATCCATCATCAACATCATCATCATCATTTCAGCTAACAGACGTCGGTCGGTCGGTGATCTGTGTCTTCTTTCGTACAGTCTTCTCCTCCAGAATTAGCTTACATGTGTGTGTCCTCGTTCCGCCTAGTTACAGGACGCCCACATTATGTTAACATTCACTACCACAAAGCAACTTTTTTCCTTCAATAAAACGTTGGTGTCAGATGTAAATCATTTTACTTGACCGAATGAGCGAGCGTCTCCGTTTCAACTAGGCCAAAAATGCTTTGGTATGTCCGGATGTTTGTTCTCCTCTACACTTCGCATTTCACAACCGATTCCCGTGTTTGTGGAGTGGTATGTACTACAAGCATTAGAGTGCCATAACTGCCATCTTTCCACGACGATATTTCATTGTACTATTTGTAGTTTGTACTAAAGTTCTCACAATGACGGTCTCTGGGAACGTAGGTTTTAGAATTATAAAAAGCCTCCCATATGTCACCATTTCATAAAATCGTTCGAAGCGCGCGAAAGTAGATAGGGACTATTAGGGACAATGTACTTAGGTGCTGCAGAGCGATCGGTCAAAAAGGTGTAAAAAAAATATTAATTTATTAATTGGGAGATAACACAGAAACAACAAAAGTAATATATGATGTAAACAGGAATATGCTATAGATTAAGTTGTTTCCCTAAACATATCTCACTGAGAAACAAGGTAAACCTAGAATGACAAGCTTCAAACAAATCACTTTACATTACGTGCCCGAAATAAGTGTTAAATGCGATAACACATGTCGCTGCGTAGGTAACCTTAACCTGCATACAAAATATTTGAACTCCATGAGCAACATTTAGATGGCGCTGTACTTGCGCAGTATGAAAATTTGAAGCCAGGCCATGTAGAAGAAGCCCCCTGGCTACTGCCGATGTACGCTCATACGCTGTAATGTAAGGAGATTGATAGTCTTTATGACCTTTTCTCTGATCTAACTTAAAACAATTACAAAACTGCAGCTTTAAACGAGGCACGGGAGCATGAGAACATGTCAATGTCAATATAATTTACATCACCCTTGGCCGTAAAGTGGGATTTTCTGCCCGCTACCCGTTGAGATAATCCCACTTGGTAGTGGTAGGGCCTGGTGCTACGTCCGTCCGGGGTGGTACCACTGTTTTTTCCCGCTAACCTGCCGCGAAATAGCAGTGCTCGCACTGTTGTGTTACGATAGGAGGTTAAGGCAGCCGCGGTGAAATTTCTGGCACGGAAGCATTCCATCTTAGGCCTCAGGGTAGGCAACGCATTCGAGATCTTATGGTTTCTTAATGAAGGATCATGGGATTTCGGTGTCCATGGGCCGCAGTGACCACTTACCATCATGTGGGCTGTGTCGTTTGCCTATACCAATGATGTAAAAAAAAGGAAAATCTCACTTCCTGACCAAGGCAAGACGTAAAACTTTAGACAACGGGCGGTAATTCGTAAAGCCCCAGATAGCATATTTATGACATAAACACCTGCGATCTGGGACATTAACGAATTCACCTCCCTAGGTCTGTAATGTGCTATTAAATTATGTGGTACAATGGGCACACATTTTAAAAAGGGGAGCTCGATTCGCAGCGTTAGTCCTTGCTTTATGGAAAGTAGTGAAACAAGAAGGCATTTAAGAGATGTGGACTTGCTTGACGCTAGGGTTTGCTGGCAGACATCATCCATAAATCCCCCGTAGGTCTGATTTTTCACGTTCCAGTAGGAATTTCGTTCAGGCAATCCTCTCACAGTACTGAGCTCCCCTACTCTCGCCAAGAAAATTCGTAGAAAGCTGAAATTTGGCATGTAGGCCAAGTTTTTGTCTGTGCGTTGATCGATCAATCATCAGGCAGTCAGTTTCTGTTTTATGTATATATTTATGAGCCATGAGTCCTATTTCCGATTTATATTTCTTAAACCTCTGAATTTCATTGTGAAGAGAGAGAGAGAGACAACTAACGACATGTATAAGCCGTTGTCTTAAATTTTCTGGATGATGTATATGTTTGAAATGATGTATATGAAAAAGCCGTAGTGGCCTAGTGGTTCGACCTACCGCCTCTCATGCAGAGGGTCGAGGGTTCAATTCCGGCTCGCACCTGTAAGTTTTTTTATGTGCGAAATTAATTGAATTCACTGAGCTTTTCGGTGAAGGAAAACATCGTGAGGAAACCTGCACGCATCTGCGAAGTAATTCAAAGATAATAATAACAGCCTCATGTTGTATTGGGAGGACGGATCTCCACAGTTGCGCCCATCTCACATTTCCAGTAAAAGGTACCAAAAACCTCTTCATGTTAGCTTCGGCCCCATGAATGCGAATGACCGGGTCCCCATGGGCCCGTGACATGAAAATGTACCAACAAATAATAATAATTTATTCATCTCTCATAACAACTAGGTACAAAAAGATGTGTGTCAAGTCCCCAATCCGCGCTGCGCCCGCGTGGGGTCTATAGCTCAAGCCCTCTCATGACGAGAGGAGGCATGTGCCCAGCAGTGGGACGCAAATAGGCTGTAGTAGTAGTAGTACCTAGTAGTAAATATTTTCAACGCAGAACTAAAATTTACCCTAGTCTCCCTGATGTCTGGAACTCTGGAAACACTCCGGAAACATGTTACTGCATCATGGATCATCAAGATTTACCGTAAGCTTTTGAATTTCGAAGCAAGTTTTCTGAAATCTTCCATATTTAGGACCAGAACCAACAAGCTAGAACCACGTCCTTGTAGTGCGGCAATTTACCAATAGATGGCGCGTTATCAGTAAGTCTTACGATTGACCAATGACCAAGTAATCTGCGAATGCTCATTATGTTCCAATTAAAGTAATTTATGTCTCGATATAAGAAGGAAGTATAAATTCAATATTTGTCGGTCGGTTACTCAAGACCTCGTTGTGTAGTAATAATTGATTGATTGATAGATATGTAATACAGTAAGCTAGTGGTATATGTAGATACAGTAAGCTATAATCTGCTATATATGCCTCGTGGCATTCGTGGTGTGTCCCTAGCATAATTTAATTTCCTTGTATTTCCTTGCATTAAGGACCGTTGATTGAGTTAACATGCTTTATTCTGATTGAGCTTTTCGGTGAAGGAAAACCATCGCGAGGAAACCTGCACGTATCTGCGAATTAATTCAAAGATGAGTGTGAGGTCCCCAATCCGCATTGGGCCCACGTGGGGAGTATAGTGTGTTGTGATGAGAGGAGGCCTGTGCCCAGCAGTGGGACGCAAATAGGCTGTAGTAGCAGTAGTAGTAGTAGTATTCTGATTAAAGAGCGTTTGTGGTGCCTTTATTTAACCTTTCTGTGGGTGCACAACAGCCTTGCCCTGCTATGGCTTTAATCAAGCAAGATGGAGCACAGGGTTGGTAACTTTGTAGGGTGATGGCACCAATCATGGACATTTCAAGGAAGCTGATTGGGTTATTTTTTTTAACCGGCAACTTTTTTGACTTATACATGGTGGGTCAGAAAATATGGCAATTAATTAACCCACAGTATCGGCTATCGATTCTAAGTATATTGTATAGGTCTTTAATTTTTTTCGAGTTGGTAAAAAAAAAACATTTTGTATAGGATTCAGGCGTCGCTCACACAACCAATCCCATATAAAATTATCTTTTTTACCAACTCAAAAAAAATTAAAAACCTATACAATATACTTAGAATCGATAGCCGATACTGTGGGTTAATTATTTGCCATATTTTCTGACCCACCGTGTATAAACAATGGATTTGTTTCCGACAGTGAAATATATAAGAAACATTTAGATATAGCTAAAACATCAAAAAGTTCTATGTACTTAGTAAAAAAAAAAATGTTTTTCCATACTACCAAAAACATCAGGAATGGACAACAGAAATTCAGTAATAGACCATCATTCATGGACATTACTAATTATGGACACGCATTTAGACATGTTATCACCATTCATGGACATCCATTGGCGTAGAGTGCAAATTGTTAAATCCACTGCATGCTCATAAAATAAAAATATAAACAAATATCCCTTTTGAACTGCATCCAATGTGTTCCCCATTTATTCGGGTGTATAATTTTTCTTTGGTGCCGTCTAGGACAAAATAAAGAAAACCAAATATGGACACCTCCAAAATACCCAGTCATGGACACGTTGTCCATTATGGGGCAATAAATAGCAATTGCAAAATCATAATATTACATTTATTTAGAACCACAAAAGAAATCATCATCATCATCATCATCATCATCATTTCAGCCGAAATACGTCGACTGCTAGACATAGGCCTCCCCCAAGGCTCGCCACTCAGACCGGTCCTGTGCTACTTGCTTCCACCGGTTTCCCGCGACTTTCACGAGGTCGTCGCTCCATCTTGTTGGAGGCCTACCGACAGCTCGGCTCCCGGTTCGCGGACGCCACTCGAGAACTTTCCGGCCCCATCGCCCATCAGTTCTGCGAGCAATGTGCCCCACCCACCAACTTTGCTTCTCCGCCGGTCCAACTTCGAGAAAGAGGTCAATCGTCGAATCCTACTCGGCTGGGCAGTTCGCGAAGCTTCGCAGTGTCTTTTCGTCCAAAGTATTCGACCAGTGTGTGTTGCCAGTGATGACTTATGGTTCCGAGACGTGGGCGCTTACGATGGGTCTCATAAGAAGGCTCAAAGTCACTCAGAGGGCAATGGAAAGAGCTATGCTCGGGGTTTCTCTGCGTGGTAGAATCAGAAATGAGGATATTTGCAGTAGAACTGGGCTCACCGACATAGCCCGAAGAATTGCGAACCTTAAGTGACAAAAGAAATACTTCAAATTAATAAAATAAAAATAAAACATAAAAAACGATAACTTTCGACACGTGTCCATTTAAGGATTTCATGAGATATCAAAGTCAGTCATGAACAAGGTCTGAAAAAAAAGACCCAGCCTTGACATATTAAAACTAGCCCCAATGATAGGGATAATTCTATTGTATTTCGATAAAATAATAACACATTTCATTATATCACAATACCAAGAAAACAAGATGCAATATGAGTAGATAGTTACTCATCTCCTCAATGATTTTCTTAACGAACAATGCATATTGTAGTAACCTCCTCCTCCTCCATCTAAAAACAAAACGCACGATTCATGCGAAGTTGTCAATATGACAGACAGCTCAGGGGGTCTATGGATTTTCAGTGATGCTCGTTAAAAAATGAAATCTCAGTTGCTTAATATTTTGGCTAACAGAAAAAGATGTCCATAACTGGTTCACCGTCCATTATCGGTGCCGTCACCCTAGGTACATTTACAAGCTGCATACATTTAAATTGTGGACTTTGATGTACGGTCAATCAACTATTTCTTGTTGTTATTCTGTCCCCGTTAATCAGGACACAAAATGAAAGGAGTTTCTTAGAAAATCTGTTTCAAGATGCTTAAAAGGTGCCCCATAAGGGAAGGGGTTGAAAATAGCAAAGACATCATACTTTTGGCGAAAACCCATAAAAACACAGTTTTAAAAAGTTAGGCAGGAGCGCGGTCTCCTGACTAGACCTGACTAACTTTTTAAAACTGGGTTTATGGGTGCCGGTGCACCATGGCAACTGGGTTCAGAAAAAAAATGATTCATCCACCTACGTCTGGTACCTAGTTCTGGCCATTTCGTCAAAATTTACTGTCTAATAAGTAGATAAGTTGGTAAAAAAAACTCAACTTGTAAACAAGAGTAGTCTCGTGCTATATTTATTTTACGTTTTTTTCCAAAGTACTGGTTACATAAGCTGTGTTAATACAAGAACTCTGTATTACAAAGAAAAACGTGAAAGTTTCCTCGGACTTCGGTTGCCGCTTGGTCGCGAGCTGTTAGTGTGGCGCGTGACGTAAGCGCGATGAAAGCGAGCGTGTTTCAGTCAACGGCGCAGGCAGTGTTTTGTTCCATTCTGGCGAGGCGCGGGGGAGGGGGGCGCGAATGTGGGTCGCGACGCGACTGCCAGTCAAGTTCAAGGGCACGGCGGCCAAAACCGCTCACAGATGGCGCTGATGTGCGTAGTTCGAAAATTCGGCGAGCGGCGCGCGGGGCGCGGGACCGGGAGCGAATTTTCGGTGCAACACGCGACACCGGCTGCACTCGTTTACCGAACGTCGCGACGCGCAGTACACTCGCGTGTTAAACCTAGACTTCTAACATAACCTAACTACAACGAGCCTACATGGATTGGATGGAGGAGGTGGTGCGTACATTTTTTTCTATTCGGCTTCATATCTCGCTATCGATATCGTCGCCGCCTCGGGCGGAAGCGGTTTCGCCTTGACCTATCCTAACGTTTTATCATACGCCGCAACGACCAAATTTGTAATTATTTTCTCTAGACTTTGATATTCTTTTAGTTTACTGTCAAGTAAACTATTACAGATATGAAAAACTAAATTAAATGTAAATTATATTCCAAGAGAAAATCAATGAATACCAACGTTCAATCAACGCACTTTTCATATTTCCTCTATGTTTTTTTAGAATAATGCGTACATAGTTATACATACTTATGCTTTTATAAAATTTTTGATGACTGTCTAGAATAGAAAACTTATTCTAGACTATAGTATATAAATAGGTACTAAAAGAATTCTAGCCATACGTTTTATTAGCACATTAGCATACTGTGTGGTCACGTAACGATATCATGATCAAGAGCTAGGTGTCAGAAAAAAAAAATATTGAGAAAAGTTAACCATGTGAAGTAATACTGGTTGGTAATATAGTACTTATTGTAAACCGAGATCTGTTTTTTGAAATTAGAATAATGTTTCCGGACAAAAGCCACGTGCGACGCGACCTGCCTCAACGCGCGATCGATAGGTAGGTAGGCCCGCGCGGTCTAGTAACGGCATTTTTCACTCTATTTTCAGGTGTTAGTCGGCTCTCGCATGTTTTATGCCTTTTTTCACTTACATCCTTTTTATTGGAATAGTTTAATTCAATACTTGTTTTTCACAGATTGTATTACGTAATATTGAGGTTTGAGGTAGTTTTTTTTAGAGCTTTTCTTAGTTATTATTAGTATTAAATAGGTTCTTTGATTTTGAATTAGTTATTGTTTTTATGTTATGCGTTACCTGACAGACATAACCATCATGTTCATAATACAAGTTTTTGGCTCCTGTATTAAATATATACTTAAGACTAGTAGTTTAAATGGTATTTTGTTGTATAAAATTGGGGTATAAAGGCCCAGCATCGTCAAATTGCTCATTTGAGATCATACTTTTCTAAGAAATGTTAAAAGTTAAAAATATGAAAGAAACATATGTTATATTTGATTATATCATCCTTACCTACACTGACAGCTTATTTTCGTGATAACCCGACTAAATTCGGTGGCAACCGTTTTTTTTATCTTCTACTCACACTTCTGCGGCTCTGCTCTTTGATATGCTCGTATTAATCCGGACAAGTTCCTTTGTGCCTTTAAAACAGACTGGAATCTTTTGTTAGGTTTTTTTATCGTGCCTCGATGTGCATACTCCTACATATACATAGCTTAGTATATCTACATCTGTGTTTTGACGTAATTTGAGTAAATTGTGATGACTTAATTATGCCTTTCGGTTATTTTTCACTATCTTAAATCGTTTATAGTTTTGCGAATCAGGTTGAGCTAATAATGTCGCAGTAGCGTCATATAAGTTTTACAATGTAGTATAGTTGAAGTTCATATACTTACCTATTGTGCAAGTGACAAGAGAGTCAAATACATAGAATAATCGTTCCTAAAGTTTCCTTTTTACATTTTATACCTACACTATTATACATATGATGCTATCTTTTTTCTTTCTGCCTTTCTAAGAGCATTCCCCAAGACCAAATAAAATTGTTTTATGTCATGCTTTGAATTTCTGAATGATCTATAAGTACTATAATATAATATTATTACGATATGGACAGAAAACTAAATTACATTCAAAGTGTTGTTAGATCATCTCGTCAAGGTCTCTAAATGGCTCATATCGAGCGAGTCTAGTATCCAAAATGGACGCGATTTCCTGACACGGCATTGGACGAGCTCTTCAATAGAAGCCAAGCCAACTCGGTTTCTTTATTACTTATATTTAAAAAGTTACCTATCCATCTAATCTGTGTGCAACACGATGCATATGATAATGATTATGTCGGCCTTGACTGCACCTTATCTATAACTACCGTCGTTGCCACACGACACGTACTGTGTTACTGACACAATTTTTACATTTGCCTATTTGTTAGAGCCTGGCCGCAAGCAGAAGAAAAATACAGTACAATATACATTTAAAAAAAATAACGGACATACCTAATATTCTGCAGCGGTGGACAGGGTGTTAGATGTTCTGCAAACAATCCCTGGGTTTGTGTTTTGTGGGTTTTACATAAGATTGGCCATGAAAATTTATCAGAGCGCGATAGCAGACATCAGTGCAAATGTATCGTTATCGCTCGCTATCCCCCTATTTTTAATACAGGCAAACCTCAGGAAGTTGTAGATATTTTGTCGTTCGTTTTCGCTTTCGAGTTTTTCTAATTACCTATGTAAGATACAATTGGCGCCCAACTCCTCAAATAGGTTTCTTTGTCGAGAAGAAAATCGTTTCTGCACGTTTTAGTATGATAAGAAGTGGCCTATATGAGTCCGTTCTATATAAGAAATATAAAACATCTGATTAAATAATCATACGTAGTAATAAAAAAATATAAACACGGACGATAATTGTTATTAACTAAACAAATTCACGTTACAAAACGAGATGTAGCACGCACTGCCTAAATTAAATAGGATGATAATCATATTCCCGATAGCTCGCGGGGACTTGTAAAATGACTCCTTTCCCAGAAGCCTTTTTAGAAAGACTCTAAAACAAAAAATACGGTACAGCTCTGGGGAAATTCCACAGAATAAACTGTAATCTAATCATAATTGTAAAGATATTGTTCAAGATTCAATGAAATTGCATTGATTTTATCTCTGGAGCTGATGCTGTCTACTACGCCTGCCTAAGGTTAAGTAACTATTCGGTCAAGGGCAGCTCAGATAAGATTCATATCCAACACTATGCGTTGTGTTGCATTTCCGCAACAATTTCGACGTGTCTGTAACATCAGCAACCATTTCTATATTCTAGTTTTTGTTGCCTGCCGGACGCCAAATTCATGCTCGGCCTTGAATTCATTCGCGTCCGCGATGCTCATCGCTTTGTTTTGTTTTTCACTTTCATTTATTTGGGAGAGGAAACCTGGAACGCATTCTGTAGGCACTATAGTTTCTATTGATTGGGGCGGGCGGTTAGCAGACTTGAATAAATCAAGAGCTGCTGCTTGCTTGCATACTATGTTGATAAAAACCGTCGGAATGCGATATGTAACAACGTTAAAAATACGCGATAATCGCCTCGCGCACCGCTTCCACATTGCAAACACTTAGAGAAAATCGGTGAGGTATCATTCTGCGCGTATCACATTGCTGGTTCGGTTCGTGCGGGCATAAATATTGCTGAAATATTACAGCGTTAGACTAGAAACAGAATGTGTGTGCCGAATAATTGTCTGGGTGTCGTGGGGAGTGGTAGGGGGGCCCAGTGGGAGATTTGGAGTTGGCCTTGACAATGAACCGGCGGCGCACACAGGCGCGGCGTGCGAAGCTCACGCACACACCGACCGTTATACCAAGAACGGCGCCCACACCGACTGCTTGGCAATTTTATTATTGACTAGGGTTGTGCTAGATCAGTTACGTCGTGGTGAGATCAGAAACATCCGTCACGACCACGACCTTTGCTTCTTGTTTAAAACCAGGGGCGGTCAAAGTTCGAAACCTCGCTCAAAAGTTCAGTTACATCTGAAATTCCTGATAAACTCTCCCACATTAATTTCTATCGATCCTGATATGGTTGCAGTGAAACCTCAAAAATTGACGTCAACAGTAGTCATAAGCTTCATGGGGTCGATCAAATCCAACGCAAATATCTTTCGGCAAATCGCCAAAGACAATAGTTTGTCTAAGGACAAAGCGGGACATAGGACGAACACTAGAAGCTGTACGTGTTTTCTGTTTATGTAATTGGTATGATAAAACAGAGTGTCAACTTTCAACACAAACGGTATCAGCCCTGGCTCCCAAAAGTCTGCCTACCTATATAGTCCCACCGACGCCCCGACGCCGGTGCCTGCCCTAAGACAACACATATGTACCTATGTGGCTGTCTATGTAGACAGCCTAGCCTAGGGCCCGACGAGACGGAACCGGCTGAAAAGAAAATGCGTCTGAAATCCGACTGGTGTTACTGATTCAAATAAATGATCTAGGGAAGATTAGGGGTGCTTTTAAGCTGTTCAAGTTATTAAGTATGAAGCAGATATGCCGCTATTCAAGCAACCGAAGTATAAAAAAACACTATTATTAAGTACAAAATTTTGAGGATACAATACATGGGAGTTAACCGCTATAATTGATGCCCTGGCCCCTAGGCAGAACAAATTTCGGCTCCCACCTCTATTATTTTAATCCTTAAATTGATGGAGGAGGCAGGAGTTTCCTTTGCGTGCTTTGGTAATTCCATACATACTGCATTAGATACACTATATAGTCTACATGATTGAAGGATATAAAAACTACCTAAGTAATATATAATTGCAGCTTGTGCTGTTTATGTCCAAGTCCAAGGTTTCCATTTATCATTTTAGGTGCGGCACGTATCGGTCTAGACTTTCGGTGTTTTTTAAAGGCTTCACCTTGACGCTTTGTGGACGGGCGTGAGATGGTTGAAGTGTCGGAGGGTCTCGTTCGCTCGGGATCTTGTGGTTTTGTAAAGAAATCGACATACCTTTGACTTCGACCATCGAGTCGGATCGGATAGGTACTAGGTTCAAGTGGAGGCTTTGTTGCATCCCTTTAAAGTTTTTGTTTGTCTTTAATTGATAGATGATGAGTTTCGTTAATTTCGAGATGTTTAATTTATCAGTGTTTAACAATGTTCTCTGAACTCTTTTTTATCTATAATGAAATCAGCTCAACAGAAAACTAAAAATAAACACTGATAAATTCTTGGTTGTATTATTAAGACTACCTACTGAGTTGCGTTGTGAAAGATGTAAAGAGTGAAGGACCCAATATACTCCCCTGGGGCATTTCAAAGGAAATTAGGAGCGGATGGCATAGCGAGCGAGTTAATATAACAACTGAACGAACAGGTTTAGATAAAATAGATACATTTAACACGGTAGACTTCCTTATTCTTGTTTAGTTTTATCTTGACTAGTTTCTCACTTGCCAACAACGTCACAGGGATATTTATTATTTAAATAGTAAAGATAGTACGCCAACATTACCTTGACGCCGTGACATGAGGAGTGATATCTTGATTTCAAATTTTAACTGTATTATTATAGTTATAAAAATATTTAAATATGAAATAAAACTATGCGACGATCAATCAACCAAGCTTTAAATTCGACCACAATATCACGTGATGACTAACAGTTACTTACTAGTTCAGCTTTTCGTTATATACCTACCTACTATTCATGTAAATAGGTATACGAAAGGTACTCTACCTACATACCTACCTAACTTATTGTGATATCAGGCGGTTGTTTCTTCAACAAATGTAATCAACATAATGTAAATCTAACATTTAATTGCTTGCATTATTAGAATTAATAAAAGTGCGAGATAATTTATATCAGAGTAGGTAATAGTTAATTATAATTGTAGACCGTTTTTTTATAATTAAATTTGCAAAAACTATTTATGTCCATCAAATTCATATCATCGACATCACTGTCCTCATCTTTTAATTGCGACCTCCATTTTGTTGTTTAAAAACATAAAATCCGATCGGCCTTCATCTTGTTAAAATACATGTGATGTGTCGTAACGTAATTATTTCCTATCGATAGCTGAGAACATCTAATTAACAAACAATAACCTCCAGTGGGAAAATTACTGAAAAATGTAAACAAACAGACTCGTGCGCGTGCGCCGCCAATGAGGGACGAGTTGTCATCGTGAGCGGAAAACCTTTAGCTCCATTGGTGCAAGCGGACCAATCTGAAAACTGCATTTTACAATGCATCAAAATGCATATAAGGATTCTCGATTGTGGACTTTAGCGTTGTTAACGTAGGGCTCAATGTGACTGTAAGTTTAGTGGGTGAAAAGGGACCAATGTGACAGCGTCGCGGAGCGTCGTGCGTGCGCCGTGCTCTCTGGTGGGGCGGGGGCGTGGCCTGCGCACACGCATTGCGTGATGCTGACAGTGCGTGCGATCCGCGCGGCCAGTCGTGTCCATCGAGTTTACAATCTACACCGAGTTTAACAAATTAAATTTGAATTTGACTGTTTGTACTTGGAGGCTTGTGTTGTGTTGTCATGATGTGTGCCGTGGAGGATTCGTGGTTGTTCTCCAACTTTGCAAATTTGGACCTGATCAAAACACCTCATGTAAGAATTGGTTACCTAATTTGTATACCGTTGTCATTGCCATTTGTTGATACTTAAGTACCTACTTATAGATAATACATCAGTTACACGCGGAACATGTAGGTATGGGAAGAAGTTACCAGAGCATTAGATATCTTTATGTAGGTAATTAATTATCTAGACACTATGTTTTATAGGTACCAGTGGTTTCAGCTATTGATTTTTCTTGTTTAATGCATGCAGTTCCGTCCGTATGTAAACCGCGTGTTTATGTCTTGCGATCGCCCATTTATTTTTGGATCATAAACACTAATTGCGCTTCGGAGCTCAGTGTAAAAAGCGGGCTGTTTTAAGTAATATTATTATTAAAGATGCTCTTGAGCGTCTGTTCTTGTAGGAACCTCGATTATGAATTTAGCTACGGTAAAGAGCGAACTATAATGCAGTGTGAATCTATACTTATTTGATCGATGATGGTGCGGTAAATGAACGCGTTAACTTTTCACAAAGATAGTAGTCGTAAAAAACCGGCCAAGTGCGTGTCGGGCCACGCGCAATGTATAGGTTCCGAAGTTGATGATGCTCACAAGTACCTTTTCAAGACGCCCCACATGTATTTTCTGTTTAACTGACACGGGAAATATCTTTTGTTCGCTTCTTGAGCGATTTGAGCGACAAAATATATAGGTTAGTCGATAGCTAATCGCTTCCTCGCTGGTGGTGGGACCATAGCCTAAGTTGTAGAAAAAACACCCGAGAAGACGCAACTTATTGTAATTTTATGCACGTGAATGTAACACGAAAGTCATTGCGGACGCCGGAGCAATCACCTCGAAATATCAAGGCTGTTGCAAAATTAATAAACATATTTGCAAAAAGAAAAAAACTGCAACGGTCTCGTCCATCTCACAAGATTTTTACATGCCGAATTACTCCTGACTCAGACAATTATACAAACTGAAATCCGCAAACCTTATTCTTACTTTTCGAAGGCAAGGGTTGCCAAATGCCAACAAGTGCAAGAACTTACCTATTTTTCAAAATAGAGTTGCCATCTCCTAAAGTGAAAAAGCCGGACTCTGCCCAGAAAAAAGCCGGACATTTTACCCTAAAAGCCTGACATCACTACAACGTCCACAACTAAAAGCCAAAGACAAAGTTGTAAAGCAGGACATACCTTTTTTAAAATGTTAAACCCCATTTTTTCCAGTTTCCGTGGATTTTCGGGAAATCCTTCTAAAGTTCCCGTACACTCCTCAAGGAACCTCCATGCCAAATTTCAGCTTCCTTCGATCAGTACTGACTGACAGTAGTGATGATGATGATGATTGCTTCGCTTGAAGCGATAACAAAAAGCCAAACAAAAGTCGGTCAGGCCGGACATCCAAACATGTCCTGCTAAATACAAACCCTAGTTCGAGAGCCGAGTTGCCTTTTACCAGCAGTTACCACTAAGTAAGGAAACGGAACTTGAATGTGGAGATGCACTATGAGTGGATTTCTTCACTATCTGCTGCAATAAGTGAGAACCTAGGTCACATGGGGTGTTGGGAAGTGGAGAAAAGACAAAGCACGGAGAATCCAAGACTGAATATTTATTGCTAAAGTTTATAAAATAAAGGCACCTGCCACAGGTACCACACAAGTTTCACAGGACTCGAAGAGGACGGTTGAGTAGTTACACAATAAGTATCTAAATAAAAGGAAAAAAACAATATGGAAACTTACAAAATATGTGCCTTTAGGTACTTAAGTAGACTTGTAGTAGAAGACAAACAAGTATTCCACCGACAATAATAAAATACTTACACAGAAACTGGTATTGGATATGTTATTCGCAAAATTGGGAGGAAAATATTAAAATGTAAGAGTAGATACGTGTTTCTCACACGAATATCGGAATAGTAATGAGTCAAACAGTGCGTGCGCGTTCTGAATATCGCAAATTTGACATCGAGATTCGAAAAATGAGCTCTTATGAAATGGGAGACGGACATAATAGTCAGAACGTTTGAAATGAAAGAAGTTGAGTATCACCTCGTCACATATCTAGGAGTAGAGAAATGGTCGCTGACGCGTGGAATCAAAGGAAATCATGACGAAAATGAGAAAAGTGATATAAAAATGTCCAGCAGTCAGCATGAAGATATCAAAATCAAGAACATCTAAAGAATATGATGGAAAATTACAAATACAAGTCATCATTAATTATTTATTTATTTTATTCAAGCGCAATCTCTATTTAAAACTAATTGAACCAACTGATTACACTTGAACTTTAGTGTACAATGTTGGCTGGAGATAAAACGTGCTCTTACAGTAGTAAATGCGTCTATCTATTATTACGCACGTTAGGTAAATGCCTTCTTGTCTTGATTCATTTCTTAGTTAACTAATAGAACAGTAAAGTTAGTCTCTTAACCCTTTCTTTTACATAGTATTTTCTTTACATAAGTAGTAGGTATACCTAATACACGTAGGTATACACGTACCCATTAATTAACTAACAAGTTTTCATTCGTTACACAATACAAATCTTACAATAATTTGATAACGATTGACCTGGACCTTAGCGTAAAATAATAAATATTTTGTTTCAAGTTTTTCTCCGGTTTCACGGTTTATCTTCCACATTGCTTACATGCCTATCTAAAAAAAATCCAATTAACAATTTATAATTATGACGCTTTGGCGTCTTAAAATGAAGACAAATTCAATGTACAAGCTTATATTTTGAAAGTAATAAGAAAGATTGACTGCGAGTTTCTTCAGGCGTTTCTTCTCGCAGATAGCATGGTCATGTCATAGTTAACTAGTCATCCAAAATTTATAGATTTGCTGAATCGTCCCTTAAGTTTGAAAAGTAATAATTTTAAACGCATTTCGGACCGTGTTAACAACTGTTAAAGAGAAATGTCATATGAAGGATGACAGATGGATTGTCATGGATGGATTGTTGTCCGAGAAGTAATGAAAATGAAAAATGTTTATTTCGTAAAACCTTTCGTAAAGGTTGGGTCCTTCTACTCTTTCTAGTAAGCTCAGATGTGCCTGTGAGCGCGTGACCCGCCTCTCCGGCCCGCTCTTTCATTACTTTACATGAGGTACCTAATAAATAAGCTTTAATTTACTTAATACCTACTATGTTAACATGAATACGATGCGACCTTCGAAGTTATAGCAATAACACGCGTCAAATCGAAAAGGTTATCGAGCAGAACCGAGGGTGCAAAGTATTCGCACAGCAGCTTGGGAGGAGCCACTTGACTAAGCTTACCACAGCAGGAGGAAAAATTGCTTTCTCTAAGCCGGAGATACTATCGGAGATCGAAAGCTTCTATGGCCAACTATATGCTGCTCATGCACCTCATCCTAAACATTCCTCTCAGGATTCTCGAGCCACCCTAAGCCGCCACTGCACCGAGGACTTCCCAGACGTGGAAAAGCACCGGGTGAAGATGGAGTTACGACAGAGCTTCTCAAAGCAGGAGGCAAACCTGTTCTTCGAGAATTACAACGTCTGTTCAACACTATCCTTCATTCTGGTAGAACTTCAAATGCGTGGAACAGGAGCGTGGTGGCTCTTTTCTTTAAGAAGGGTGACAAAACTCGTCTAAAGAATTACAGGCCCATTTCGCTGCTGAATCACGCCTATAAGTTGTTTTCCAGGGTCATCTCAAATCGCCTAGCGAGAAAGCTTGACGAGTTTCAGCCCCCGGAGCAGGCTGGGTTTAGGACGGGTTATGGTACCATAGACCACATCCACACAGTGCGGCAGATTATACAAAAGACCCAAGAGTATAATCAGCCCCTGTGCCTAGCTTTCGTGGACTATGAGAAAGCCTTTGACTCGGTTGAGACCTGGGCTGTTCTGGACTCCTTGCAGCGCTATCAGGTCGATTACCGCTACGTTGACGTGTTGAGATGTCTGTATCACGCTGCCGAAATGTGCGTCCAGTTCCATGGTGAACAGTCAAAGCCTATCCAATTGCGTAGAGGGGTGAGACAGGGGGATGTTATATACCCAAGACTGTTCAATAACGCATTGGAGGACGTATTCAAGACTCTAGACTGGACCGGACGCGGCATAAACATTAACGGCGAGTACATCTCACACCTCCGGTTTGCGGACGATATCGTCCTGATGGCGGAATCACTGCAGGAGCTGCGTTGGATGCTGAATAGCCTAGCTGATGCCTCGAGACAGGTCGGACTCGGCATGAACTTGGATAAAACTAAAGTCATGGTCAACAGCCATGTCGTGCCGGAGCCGGTCTTATTAAATGGTACTCCTCTCGAAGTAGTTCAGCAATATGTTTATCTGGGGCAGATTGTGCAGTTAGATAAAAACAACTTCGAGAAGGAGGCCAAAAGGAGAATTCAGCTTGGCTGGGCAGCGTTCGGCGAGCTGTGTCGAGTCTTCTCGTCTCAAATTCCGCAATGTCTAAAAACCAAGGTCTTTAATCAGTGCGTCCTACCCATAATGACCTACGGAGCCGAAACGTGGACACTTACGGTGAGATTGGTCCACCAATTCAAAGTAGCTCAAAGAGCTATAGAGAGTGCTATGCTCGGCGTTTCTCTGAAAGATCGGATCCGCAATGAGGTGATCAGGCAGAGAACGAAAGTTGTCGACATAGCCCAAAGAATAAGCTCTTTGAAGTGGCAGTGGGCCGGTCACATCGCGAGAACTGCGGATAGTCGTTGGAGTAAACGCGTTCTTGAGTGGAGACCACGACAAGGCTAACGAAGTGTAGGGCGCCAGGTGGAGTGACGATTTGCGCAAGGTGGCTGGTGTAGATTGGATGCGGCACGCCTTGGACAGAGCTCATTGGCGTGCATTGGGTGAGGCCTACGTCCAGCAGTGGACTACTATGGGCTGTTGATGATGATGATGATGATGATGATGATGATGATGATGATGATGATGATGATGATGATGATGATGATGTTAACATGCAGGCATTAGTGTTTGTGCGTGTGTGTGTGTGTGTGGGAGTGTGTGTGCAAGCGTATGTTCGTAATGTATGTGTGTGATATTTAAATTACTTAGCTACCATAATTTAACAATTGCTCACTTCTTGACAATCGCTCAATTGCTCGTTTCGTCATAACTGATACTTTTTAGATAATCTGTAACAATCTTTTTAATTTCAAGTAACGGTGTAGGGTCCTCAACTTTAGACAGATAATTGAGAAATCTAATGAATTCAACATCTTCATTATGAGTTTCATAGATTAAAGTAAGGCCTTCGACTGTGTTGTTTGGGACAGACTGTGGAAGGTACTAAGTGACCTAGGGGTACCAAAGCATCTCACCGCCCTTCTACAGTCACTGTATCGCGATCACCAAGGTATCGTAAGGATCAAAAACACGCTTTTAAAACCCTTCCATTTCAAAAAAAGCGTCAGACAGGGCTGCATTTTATCCCCTGTATTCCTCAACATAATAAATGGGGAGTACATTATGAGACAAGTCTGTGAGGAGTGGGAGGGCGGTCTGTCGGTTGGGGGGGTGAAGATAACTAACCTTCGCTACGCAGACGACACCATACTTTTTGCGGCTAACGAAGACGAGATGTTCGGGCTACTGGAATAACTGGACAGAGTTAGTAAAGACATGGGGCTCCACATTAACAGAGCCAAAACTAAAGTAATATTGGTCGATCGCAGCAGGTCCCTCACCTTGTCCGGGAAATTGAGCCTGGAATCAGTTGACGAATTCGTTTATCTAGGTTCCGTTATATATATCCAGCAACGGATCATGTGAGCAGGACCTTAGAAGACGAATTGGTATGGCAAAGAGCACTATGACTCAATTAATGTGTGTCTGGGTCGACAGGAGCATATCGCGAAAGACCATGCAAGAAGAAACTTGTTGAAACACTAGTCTTCTCAATTTTCATGTATGGTGCAGAGACCTGGACTCTCAAAACATCAGATCGCCTTCGCATAGATGCGTTTGAAATGTGGTGCTGGAGGCAAATGCTCGGTATTCACTGGACAGAGCATCGAACCAACGACTCCATACCAGCTGAACTGGACATACATTCTTGTACAGATCGTTCGTAGAGAATCTGTAGGGTTTAAAAAACAGAACTTTGATTAAGCATAAGCACCTTTGACCTCTTTCCACCTCGGCACCACCCCACACTGGAATACAATAATTCATTATTGATTGGGCAAGACTTACATATAGTCGGGTAAGTAGTTCTGTTGTTACGACATGTCTCAGGATTTTAAACACACACACCAATTTTTAAATTCTATTGTTGATATGCTCAAAGTGGAAAATAGACGCTGATCCAATATTTAACACCTAGGTATTTGAGAGAGGCGACCTTGTCAATTTCGATGCATTCACAATTAATGGAATCACTGTCGTCACACGAGTGATTTTTAACGTGAGGTCGCTAAAAGGTTGTGTAGAGATGTTTTTTGTGAAGCAAATGAAATTTGTCTTTTTTGTGTTTAATGTCAGGAGGTTACTCGTACGTTTGAGCTAGTCGGATGCCTTAAGCAACCCCATTTCTGCACTCTTGTACACCATATTTCCAGTAAAGATAATGGCAGTGTGCTGAATCGTCCCTTACGTTTGCAAATAATTTTGAACGCATTTCGGATCGTGTTGACAACTGTCAAAGAGAAAAGGCATATGACGTCCCGTGGGACGAATTAAAAAAAAAAGATCGATAGATGGATCATGGAGATTGTCAGAGAACTTGTTTTCGTTAAAGTTTAATTACAAGTTCTTGTGAAAAAAGACGATATAATCCCCGACACATATTTAAACTAGCTTCAGCCCGCGACTTCGCCCGCGTGGAATTCATTTATAGCATTCCCTCGGGAACTATGCATTTTTCCGGGATAAAAAGTAGCCTATATGATGGCCAGTGTTATAAACTACCCCTGTAATAAAACTTCGTAAAACGCGAAATATTATAATTATTTTCAAAATCAACAATTTGCCGATATAGAAGAAGAGAAACAAAATTTCTCGATTGACGTGACGTAAAAGAATAGAAAAAGCAAGGAGTTCTAACATCCTCCCACCGTTTGGGCGAGAGCACAAACCACTCAATTCAGCGCGCCGGGAGACACCTCCAGAGGATACAGGTGCTGATACACTCGCGTGTACTCGCCGTCGTTAGTGCGCACCCGCGCCACGCGAGCCTTACCGTCAGCGCCAGGGTAAACTTCGACTACTATACCTATCGGCCACTTAATTCGTTTGTCCTGTGTCTCGACAAGCACTACATCCCCTGCCTTCAACTGTGTGCCCTTCTCCTTGCCCTTCTGCACTAGTAGGCTCAAGTATTCTCGCCGAAAACGCTCACGCAGACCTTCTCTAAGCTTACATAAATACTTCGCCCGCCTGTCTAAGGATACGCGATCTATCTGATCTAGATCAGGAACTTCAGTGCTTCTTGCAGGGAGTTCTTGCAGGAAGCAGGCGGGAGTCAAAGGCTTTAAGCCCTCTGCGCCTGTGATGTATGTCAATCTTGTGCGAACTCTTGTTATGCCTTCATCATCTTCAAATAAATTTAATTTATTCGCTGTCTGTTTACTGGTAACAATCATCGCTTCTGCTTGGACCAATTTCAGGATTTTCTTTTCAGCGCGTTGGAATTCTTCACAATTCATTACTCCCTTTATTTTGTTGTTTTTGTTCCTACAGTTATGTATAAATCTCAACATCCATCCAAACATTCTCACCATCTTAGTGTATTTGGAAAAGTATGTCATTTTAGACAGGAACGTATTCATTTCTGTTGTATTATTGATTATAACAGTCTTTAATTTCTCTTTATTTACTTCTTGTTCGTTAACTACCAAGTTGGACACCGGCCAGCTACTTTCTTCCTTTTTTAGCCACTGCGGTCCCTCCCACCATCTGCTTTGAGCCAAACTCTTTGCATTGCAGCCTCGCGATGGTAAATCGGCAGGATTCATTGACCCAGGTAAGTGGTGCCAGTCTGAGATGTTAGTGTGTAGCCTTATCTCCTTCACTCGGTTCTTCACAAAAATATTCCAGTCTCCATCAGTAGTTATCCAGGTGAATGCAACGCTAGAGTCAGTCCAGAAGAAAACTTTACAGTTTGATAACTCCAGAGCCTCTTTAACTTGCGTGTATAGGCGCGTCGCTATCAGACATGACATTAACTCCAGCCTTGGTATAGTAACTTCGCGGACTGGCGCAACACGGCTCCTAGCTTGTACTAACTGTATAGTGACCTCGCCGTCTAGCTCGCTTCGCAAAAATATAGCAGTTGCGTAGGACAGCTTGCTTGCATCACTGAATACGTGAAGACTGATATCACATTTTTCTATTGTTTTCGCAGTGAGTCTTCGTGGGATTCGGCATTCATTCAACGAATTCATATGTTTGTTCCATCCATTATATTCCCTTTGTAAGTTTTCCGGTAGTTCTTTATCCCAACTCAACTTAAGGTTCCATGTTTTTTGTAATATCAGTTTGGGTACCAACGTTACTGGGCATACTACACCAATGGGATCGAATATTTTCTGCACAATAGATAGAAGCTCCCTTTTCGTCACCTTGTCCTTCACACAATTTAGAAAGCTGACGTTGCAGTAGAGTTCATCGCTTCCGAGATTCCACATTAAGCCGAGTACAGATTGAGTCTCTTCGCTGCCACTCATTTCTTCATTTTTCATGGGAGCCGTGACCCATCCTCTTAGCTCGAATTTACCATCCATCATTGTCTTTTTAGCCTCTTCAATGAATACTAACGCCTCTGTTTCTGATTCAAGACTGGTCACACAGTTATCCACATAAAAGGAGTTCTTCAGCCTGTTAGCAGTATCCTTGTATTCCTTTGTGTATTTTTCCAGGTGATAATTAAAAGTCGCACCCAAAAGAAACGGACTCGATGTAATGCCGAAGACAACGCGACAATGACGGTAAGTGATTATTTCTTTTCTTTCATTATTCTTCCACCACAAGAATGACAAATATTGTCTATCATCTTCCTTTAAAGATATTTGAAGAAAAGCTTTCTTAATATCGGACGTTATCCCAATTGCATGTTTTCTAAACTTAATCAGCAACTTCGGTATCAGTTCGAGACAGTTTATACCCTTTTCTAGGAATGAATTCAGCGAATTTCCATTGAAGTCTTTAGCTGATGCGTCAAAAACTGGACGAACTCGAGTAGTTAAGCTGGACTCTTTGATTACAGCGTGATGCGGCATGTAATGTTTTGGCTCTGGTAAGTTATCAGCGATTTCGATAATGCCTGTCTTGTGCCATTCATCAAACACTTGTCCATAGTTTTGGAACTCGTTTAGTTTCAGGAGTCGTTGCGTGGTAGACATCAGTCTTTTTTCAGCTAGGTGCCTGCTATCCAGTAGTTCTCCGTGGCCAGGTTTCCAAGGTAAGTTCACCTCATAGCGCCCTTCTTCATTGACTTTTATGGTTTTTACAAATTCATCCATTATTAAAGAATCCATCTTCGCTTTACTTACAGACTCTGACGGGTCTTTGATACCAAGAGTCTCCATGTCCCACAGATCTGACAGTTGTAAGTTAGCCGACACAATATTGACGATCGCGCTGCATGCGTTAATCGGTCCTTGTAATGTCCATCCGAATTGTGTTTTCAGAGCAACAACATTTCCGTCGAGCCGTATGAATCTGTCGGTGAGTAGTAAGCCAGCGTAGTCCGCGCCGATCAGTAAACCGATGTTCGGTGTCTCCTCCTCGCCGACGTCGCTCAACATGATGTTGTGTTTCTGCAAATGCGACATTATTGCATTAGATTTATGTACACGGGGTATATATCCGCAGATGGTGGTCTTATCGAGTGCAAGCATATTGAGTTTAAATTGCTCATCTAGGCTACTAACACAGAGTTCGTAAGTATTATACTCTTGTCGCTTAGTTTCTATGCCACCGAAAAGACAATGTGATAAACATTCTTTACTCACCGACTTCAGACTCAAATCCTGTATTATATCGTGACGAATATACGACCGCTGTGCTCCAGTGTCGATAAAGGCCCGTACCTTGATACACTTATCACCATTCGCGATTTTAACCATCAACGTTTGGAGTAACGTGGTACTTTTACCGTGTGACACATTCATGTTTTGATTAGAATTTGACGTGCTGACTTTGACGGATTTTTCTTTTTCATTAGCCGTCTTTATTTCCGGACACATCAAAATTGAGTGACGTTTAGAGCAAATAAGACATTTCGAAAAGTTTTTACATTTCTTACTATTATGCCCGGTCTTTAAACAAATAACGCAACCTCCTTTTTTAGTTAGTACCTCTCTTTTCGCCTCGTATGACATTCTATTAGCCTTGTAGCACTCTAAGCTGCAGTGACTCGTCTTATCACACCAAATACAAGTAGTCTTCTTACCTGAAGAATCCTCCGTTGATACTAGACAGGCCGCGGTCGGTTGCTTAGGAGATTCAGCAAAGTTATCACCCGGGCTTAATCCACTGCGGGCGAGCTGGATCCGTTCTTCCGTTTCAATTTCGCGCTTCAGGAACTGCATGAGCTGGCTTAGGCGGTCTTCTGTCTTCTTCTCTTCAGATTGAGATCGCTCCCACGCTCGTAACACAGATTCGGGCAAGGCGGACTCAACTAAAGGGAAAAGTAAAGCGGCATATTTATCTATAGTAACGCCTAAGCTTTGTAGTGCTTGCAACTGAGTATTTAATTTGTCATACAAGTGGCCTAAATTTAAAGAAGTATTACCTTTTGCTTGAGATAATACTAAGTTAAGTAGCTCACGTACGTAGACCTCGATGAGTAAATCGTCGCGAGCAAACCTGGACTTCAACTGTTCGATAGCCTTTGCGTAGTTAGATCCCGAGGGGGGAAAGCTTTCGATAAGCTCGCGCGCCGGGGAATCTGGAACAGTACACTGGTACAAATATTGGAACTTGTCCTCGTCGTCCATCGATTCATCCGCGTCAATTTTGCGGAACTGGCCCCAAAATCCTATCTACCTAGTTTTTCACGTTTCCATCAAACTTTCGTAGCTCTATTTTCGGTAAACGGAATCTCCTGGAGTTACAGGCCGAGCTACACGTCGATTTTGCATGTTCTGGTTGCGACTTCACCGTGTTGTTAGAGACATCACTGCCATTCGATGTACTTGATCTTCTCTCGCGTCTGCACTTCTGGGAAACCTTGTCGAACTTCACTTTCATCTGCTCCCAGTCGTAGCAATACTTCTCGCCGGCCAAGCAATCTTTTAGGAACTGGTCTTCGCTTATACCCTCTTCATCCAGCCACTGCTCTTGAATGCGCCTGTCGACGCTGAACAGCGATTCAGCTTTTAGTTGAAGTAGGCCGAAGGCGGCTGTGATTTCGTCGATATTTTCATTTGCTTCCAATTTAGCTTCTAGATCGGTTTTGGCTTTTGAAAATAAACTCCGCGCCACGGTTCTTTCTTTACGTAGTTTGTCCATATTGTCTAACGGTCGCCAGATGTAATAAAACTTCGTAAAACGCGAAATATTATAATTATTTTCAAAATCAACAATTTGCCGATATAGAAGAAGAGAAACAAAATTTCTCGATTGACGTGACGTAAAAGAATAGAAAAAGCAAGGAGTTCTAACAACCCCCATGCCGTAATTTTTTTGCATTCCGTCCAGTAGTTTTCGAGTTAAATCCGGACACAATAATACATACATACACTAAATTTTTCTAAAAATCGTTATTTTGATATCAGTATAGGTAGTTTATCTTTGATAGTTTCTTTTAATTTTCAATTTTCAGACGCGACTTCTTCTAGAGACTTATTATTAGTATAGATAGAATTACGAGTATAACGTCGTCAATGTTAAAGTAATTTTACAATAGAGACTATCCGCCAGCTAGAACAATGTGAAATTTAGAAAGGCCAAGACGAATGGAATATTAGAAGACTCAGTTTAAAAAACGATCTAAAAATAAGAGTTCCTTCAAAGACCGAAGTGTTTAGTGTGCTGTTGTTTATCGACGCTAATTCCAAATGCACATGCATACAGAATGAGTCATAGATCACGGCCATGTGTCTGCCGGATCGTCAACAATTCGACGCTGACGTTAATCATATTCGCACGTAGTGTTTACCTGGAGCCATACAACAATTTTGATCTTCATTAGAAGCAGATTGCATAAATTAGAGGGCCTAACCCAAACCAAATGGTCCTAACGGAAGAACAGCGCTGGCAGTAATGATAGCACATGCTGAATTTGGACCATTTCATGACAGATCACAGCTATTGATTTGTCCTTTATTATTACTTACATGTTTTTCTTTCTTTCTAAACTAGCGGAATAGTTGCTTGATTTTTACCCTTATAAATAGCTCAAGAAATACGTCCCTCAGAAGAAATATCTATGTGAATATGAGCATACACGCTTTCACATAGCTTAGTTTCATAGAAGAATCTCCTTCCTTCGAAAACTCATTGTGTCCATTAGCATGAGACCAAATTGTCTTTCCATCTGTATATGAACATACGCAATGCTCTACTGCTTCTTCTACATTAGATCTTGTGAAAATAAATACGACGTTTGCACATTATATACAATACAACACAACACATACATATTTTACAATTTACGGAGTTCCTTCAACTGGCCCTTATGTAAGATCAGCGGAACGTTTAAAAATTAAAGCACGCGGCGTCTCGTCACGAGACGTGTCGTAACGTAATCAAATTGTTTCTCGTCTGGACCCTTGCGGTATAACTGACAAACGCATTGCGTATTTAGATACGTTGTATTTTTAGGTACGCTGCCAAAATCCATGCAAAGACTTTTAGGGTCTTTTTGCTCTTGCGTTGTTGCCCTTGATACGTTACGTGTGAACGATAAGGCTGTTTTGCTACTTGGATTTAGTAGTTTCAATGGTACTTTTTGTTTTTGTTATATGTCTTTATTTTCGCTTTAGTAAATATTTGTCATGATAGAAATATTTATCAGTATTGACATTAGTTTCCGTTCCAGTGTTCTCTCTAACCTTTTTGACCTATCAAACGCTACCCTTAGCATTTATATTTGAAAACTCCACAATATCCAAGATACTTTGATCCATGAGGAGGCTCTCACGGATCAAAGTATCTTGGATATTTGGGTAGACGCAAGCGGATGGCGCACGGTGGGCTGGCGGCTTGTTTTCCGCGGCCGGGCTCGCGTAGGTCGGGCCTCGGGCGCGCGGTCGACGCACCCGCAATGTCACCCGCTGCCCCCTCCACCGTCTCCTCGTCTGCCTACAAGGACCATTTCCGAAACGCGCGGGGCTAGACTAATACTGATTTTCAGGACCCGAGTCGATTATTGCGTCGCCAAGAACATTGCTAAGCTGCAAGGGAATAGAGGAAAGCTGTCCAACTCTTCTATGGTTTCATGTATGAAATTTTCAGCAGAATTAGGTATATCTTTGTTTTTGTTTTTATGACAATGTGGAATGTGTATTTTTATGATGACATATTCGGACTAGCCATGTTCACGTTATTCTCTATTTTGATGACTCTTATACACATTTAACATCTTCGTAGGAATCGTAGGTAGATGTCTCAGACTTAGATAAATCCAGCAGATTTTAGAAAGAAAGAGATTTTAGAAATCCTATGTAATTTGCGAAATAGCTTAGGTACATAACTAAGTGAGTCATAACCGTGTGAGTGGTAAGTAGGTACTAGGTACTTAATAAGTTTGCGTAGGTGTTTCCAGCAGACTTGTTGTCTCTGTGCCAGTGTGCCATATGACGACCTTAAGCTTATGCAAATTAACAGGTCAAACGAAACCACAGGATTCAAGTGCGCCCTACGGCTTTGCGATCTGATCTGAGAGGTGTTGAGGGGCAAGCTACGCACATTTGGGGTAGGTCGCGTTATATAACGCACGCATCGGCAGGTGGCTGTTCGTCCGCGTGATATTGGGTGTTGTCGGTCATCGGCCTTTCGCTATCTGCGTTATTTGGCTCCGCTCAATGTCGGCGCAATGTCGTGTCGGCGCGGGTCGCAGACCTAGCTGCGAGCTGTGACGGCATTGCGTTCCGTCGGGCCAGTTATTAACTATTGTTTTGTACGTATCTGTCTAGCCTTGTTTTCGTCCTCCACCAGACTACCTACTGTCTATAGCCTCGCTCCTCTCCCCTGACACCTTTGCTGTGTCTCTTCGATATTATTAGTTTAAAGCCGTGATCTAAATGGATCAGGACCGTAAGGGCTCTTACGATATGCCGATTACTGTGCTCTGTCGCTCCACAGTCGGTCTCTGGGTCGTGCCGACCTCGCTCGCGCCGAAACTGCGCGGCGGTCAAGGCCGATGTCTAGACGTACCCCCCCACACTCCTCATCCTCCTCCACAGCCCTCCCTCTCCCTCACATCCCACTCCTAATCCCTACTACCTATTTTTACCTTGACAGCCGCTTCGCATTGCCTGGGCTGGAACCTGACCTACCTAAGTATAATGTTATGTTTGATGATTCCGCATATTGTGACCGATTCTTGGAAGCTTCTCTTACTTTCAGTTTCATTTAAAGATACCTTGGAGCTTGTAGTCTATTACTATCTGTATATAACTATCGGGATCACTTTTACAAATTATAATTTGTCAGTGACAATTTTCCATTGTTCTGTTTTTGATGTAATTTGATTATTACGATATCCACCCTGCGTCCACCCCCGAATGCGACGAAGTTTTCGATTATGTCCTATCCCAACGTCTATATTTAGTTTCCCTGCTATCTTCTGGGAAATTTCCGACGAAATATCAACGCGTGGGCTTTCGCTTTCCACCAGAACTCCTCAAGGTCCTTCCTCGGAAAATTTTATCTAATTGAAGGGTGTTATTATTTTGTGCACTTTTGCTTTTAGGACTGTATTAAATTCATTCCTATTATTTCGCTATCAACGCAGACCTGTGGTTATTGTGCAATAGATTAAAAATGCGGCAGTGACGTCACCTCGACTCGCTAACAGCCGGCCTTGAGACACTCGCAACATATACCATGCCATGCACAAATCGTTAAGCAAGTCTGCATTTAATTTTAAATTTATCACTATGCAAATTTTATAGTTTTATAGTTTCCACGCGCTATTAGGTATATTCCTGAAGCTTATTCTCGCTATCTCGCTGCTGCAACAAAGAAAGGAAATATATGAAGTTTCTGTTCCTGGATGATTCCTAATGTATGACGATCAAATGATCGTATAAGCTGCGTTCCGAAACGCACTCAGAGCACCCAGAGCACTTTGCATCCTTTTTCCTCTTGGAAGTCGACTTTGAAGAGGAAGAAGGATGCAAAGTGCTATGGGCGCTCTGAGCGCTAGTCTCTTCTACCTTTAGTTACATTCGGGGTTACACCTTCTGTCACCCTCAGGAAATTAGCAACAAGGAATTCTTATGGCGAATAGCAGTAATGCTTGTGGACTTGTTCCTGAAGACCTGACCAAAGCAGAACCCTAAATCAGCGTCCTTTAGTCTGGTTAATATAGACCTTGTTTTCAAAAAGTCTTCTTTCATGAAGCACGTTCAAGGTTGGACTTTCGTAAAACCGCAAGTTCAAATGCATTTTATTATAGACACTGCTGGAAGCGTGGGCTGTACTTATATAAATGCATACATGTCGTATGCATTATGCAATGTGCAGTGACAGTCCGTACACAGTCCGTATGTTACATCACGGTATCGCGTGGACTGTTTTGTTGATGTTTTTTCCTCAATGAACAAAACTACCATAGTAAACATGCCATACGATTTTTACCAAATTGATCCTTAGGGAACATTGGAAGTATTGGAACATAACATACGCATATTACGTGACCAATTTTTCAAACCCCTGCCAAGACCCGCCCCCCAGGTTTTATTTAAATTAAATAATAATTTCAGTCAAATTTGTTAGGTACTATAATCCGTCTCTTGCCGCGCCAAGAGCGCGTGCGTAACCTCTGATAGCAAGTAAAAAAAAAACGGCCAAGTGCGTGTCGGGCCACGCGCAAAGTATAGGGTTCCGAATTTGACGATGCCCACAGTAAGTACCTTTCTAAGACTTATAAGCATCTATAGCCTAGGTATGACGTGCCCGCCCGACGCCCCTGCCGCTAGAGGAAAATCATTGGTTTTTTAATCATTTCGACTATGACTCGTAAGTTTGTACAGCCTACTTAGCTGTGATAGTTTTCCTTTCAACTACGTAATATATGCCACAACCGTGATTTTTTTCAGCCATCCAAATACCACCATTTAGCTGGTAGTGGGGGGGGACACGTGACTCTAACAAAAAATAGCACTTTAAAGCTTAATATTTCACAAACGCATCACTTAATCAAAAAATGGTTTTAGCAAACCCACAATATTTTTTTAAGACCTATTCAACGATATGCCGCACAATGGGGCACGCAAGAAAAAAAATACATCCCCACTTTACAAGTAGGGGAGGTACCCTTTAAAAAAAAAAAAAATATTGTACCACTTTGTCAGCGTAACTAATCTGTATATTCATGCCAAATTACAGCTTTCTAAAACTGACGTTTCTGTGCGGACAGACGGACGGACGGACGGAGAAAATTTACCGTATTTTTTCTGTATAAAGGAAAATACCGAGCTCATGGATTAGATACTGAAACAAACAATGCTTCCGTGCTATCTAAAACAGTAACGTTTATCTATGAAATTGATAAGAAAAATGCCGCGACAAGCAGTCACGTTGAGGTAGGTCACGATTAGGCCGAGTCGACTCGTTAGCTATTCACGACAAATCATAGCGGCCTAGTCTTGCAAGAACTTAAGTTCTTAGAAGGCGCGCGGTGAAGCGTTTAAGGCGGTTCATAGACCCAGCTCAGCCGTCACTGTCACTCGTGGGACGAGTGAAAGAGAAAGCGCTACGCACAGAACGCCCGCTTTAGTTACTTTTTAACACGTTTTAATTTCTATAAAAATACCGTCTAAAAAAATGGCATTTATAAAGCTGTCGATGTATGCATATAATATGGATATTTTTTGTGTTATAATTAGTTTTACACTGTTTGATATAATAAACTGGAGTAAAGTTTGATTAGCGGTCCGAGTTAGAGGTTACTTTGGAATTAAATTGTATCGAGCGAAGTTTCGTGAAACGTGTATCGAAAGCTGTCAATGTAAGGATGATATAATCAAATATAACATGTTTTTTTCATATTTTTAACTTTTAACATTTCTTAGAAAAGTATGATCTTAAATGAGCAATTTGACGATGCTGGGTCAGGGAAGGGCCTTAAGCCCTTGACGCAGAGTCTATTGTTGCTTAATCCGCGCGCCTTCTAAGTTGTTTCGTGCTATACCTGCTAGTATTGGGTTGCAAAATGTTGGACGTATTTCTGAATCACAAAATATGAATAATGACAAGTTTTTCAGTGGTTAACAATTTTAATCGACAGAATTTTTAGACGGAAAACAACAGATATCGTTTTAAATTTAAATTAACTCCTAGGGCTGTATAAAATCGCGGAGCAACTAATACCTATGCTACACTAAGAAAAAAATACAATTTAAAATGCTTGTAACGATTTTGTAGCAATATGATTTAAAATGAAAATTTCTGAAAATTTGCCACTGAGCTTTTCGGTGAAGGAAAACATCGTTAGGAAACCTGCGTGAATCTAGTTCAGACTAAATCCTGATGGAAAGTTGTTAAGAAGCAGATCGAGGATATAGATCTTTTCTTGAAAATAGTTGCTACCAAGAAGACTGAAAAATCAACCGTTAGTTTGCCAGCACATAAAATACTTCGGAATACCTTACTTATAATTCATATCATCTGGCTAAAGGTGGTAAACGTTACCTAAAATCTATCAAGTAATTTACGATCTGAACGAAGACAAAGTACTCGACCCCAAAGTTCTTCACTCCACATTGATCAGCGCATGCCATGTCGTCACAAAACGCTAACTTCAAAATAACAAACGTGTCAACACATTTGTTGTTGCCCACCGTCGCGCGTGCCTACCTCAACTCGGCAACAGCGCGGTTAGTTTTGGCACTATCGCGTCTAAACAAGTTAGGGATGTGTCGGACGGAACACACGAGCTCGTTGTTCGGCTTGTTCCGGTATAGACGTCTGTTGTTTTTTTTTTTGTTTTCAGATACCTTACTTTTTGCCTAAACTTGCTAAAGTTAGACAGGGACTGAATAATCTATTAAGTTGCTATTAAGTTCCCATTTAAATGTGAATGATATTTTTTGCTACACATGTACAGAGAAGATCAACATAGAGAAGTCTCAACTCTGCATACTACGCCCGATCCAAACGGTCGCGTGAAGTCGTGGTCGAGTCATAAGCGAGGCTGTAAAGTTCAGCGCCACTCGTGATCCCGATACACTTGCATATGTTTCAATACTACGATTTCCTACACATAAACCCACTAAAATTTTGCTGCCAGATAAATTAGGTAAGGTACCCACCTAATTTCCGTTGACTGGGCGTCTTTTCAACCGAGGAAAAAACGGAGGAGGTTCTCAATTTGACGCGTATATATACGCGTATATAGGCGGCGGTAACCACTTTCCATCAGGTGGGCCGTCTGCCTCTTTGTCCGTCTATAATAATAATAAAAAAAATGTATGACCACGCATAATTTCGTCAATTGTTAACCGATTTCGATGTTTCCTTTTTTATTCGAAAGGTGGTCCCATTTTAATTTGATTCAGTTTTGATGATGGGATTCTTGAAAAAATTAGGGAATTCCTCATTATTTTAGCACGTGTATGATTTTGGCATCAGTTTCAAAGACTACATTGTATTCATGTTTGGACAATGCAGCCGAAAAAAAAAAATTTAATAATAAAATAAAACCGACTTCAATCAAACTCCGACAGGCTGTGAAGTCGAGTCAAGTGAACCGATCCAAAGCTATGACAATCTTATAGTGAACTTGACTTCACAGACTCGGAGTTTGATTGAAGTCGGTTTGATTTTTTTAATTAAAATTTTTTTTAGAACCTCTAGAACCCAAGCTCGTCCGGCCGAGTGCCGAATTCAGCCCGGGTGAGTGGCAGCCCTGAGCTATTCGTTTATCTACGAAGGTGAGGCCGCGGGCGCGCGGTCGCCGACCCGCGCCGCCGTGACCTACGCCAACCTTGCCTCGGCCCATTTTCTACGCGTCTGAGCCACTGAGCCCCGGATACAATATTGATCTGATTTGACAAACCGAGACTGGGTTACGCGAACCACGCATCCCCTCACTAGGGCATAGCCTACATTATAATCCACGAACTAGCGAGTTCAGTCTTTGAAACTCCATTCACTGTCCCAGTAATTTCTACTGGGACAGTGAATGGAGTGGTCGCTAACTGATGAGCATATAATTAGTAAGCATCCAATTTAAAAAACGGACGCTCTACACTCTCTGTAACTTTACTAAGTTATAGCTTTCGTCTTAACAACATGTTTGTGTCTTATGCACATAATCTTGTGGTAGGTATTTCTTAACACAGCCCAGTTAAGCACATGTTGCAAATGTGTAGCAGAGTGAACAGTCCATGTAACAGTTACGATACAGTTTGTTTTTAGTGAAACGAATAGACGCCTAAGTCTAGGTAGGGTTTTCTTAAGCTGTGGTGGCCTAGTGGTTCGCCCTACCGCCTCTCATGCAGAGGGTCGGGGGTTCGATTCTGGCTCGCACCTCTAAGTTTACTTGATGTGCGAAATTCAATTTGAATTTACCACAGAGCTTTTCGGTGAAGGAAAAACCTGCACGCATCTGCGAAGTAATTCAAAGATGTGTGTGAAGTCTCCAATCCGCACTGGACCCGCGTGGGGACTATAGCCCAAACCCTCTCGTGATGAGAGGAGGCCTGTGTCCAGCAGTGGGACGCAAATAGGCTGCAGCAGTAGTAGTAGTAATAGTTTACTTTTCCCCTCAGCAAAAAAACGTCAGAAGAATAATGTCATCGATATATCTAAAATGTTATTATTATGTGCTGAATATTGTTCTTGATGTGTCTCAACATTACAACGAAGTGTCCCTAGAGACAATACACCTAACCCATATTGTCACTTAGAGCTGTCGGCAAAATCCATTTTAAAGACGAGCCGAATAAGTGGGTCACACGTAGACAGTGTCATATGTCGTCACAGGTTCATGTAACGATTAGTCGGGAGTTGGGAGTCACGCATTGTCTTTCGTGGAATTTCATTCGGCGTCTCTCTCCGGCGAATACCCAATGCGCTTACCTACATTCAGAGGAAACGAGTTGCATCACCGCGCCATTTTTACGTTTATCATTGCCACCCGGCAATGTCAGGAGTGTATTGAACTCGTTTGTGCATCCTTGAAACTTTTATGCTATCGTAGATAGATAAAAAGTTGTTTTTTCGCCAGTGCAACTAAAAATATAGCGATAGAGCATCAGAGCTCTTGTTTATGCAACCTTGCGCTATATCTACTTTTTGAACGGCTTCCAAAATACTCTACGCCGTTTTGTTGTTCCCTTATTTAGTTATTTGCATTGAAATATAACAATTGAAGGAGCCTCTTGTCACGTTCCATGAAATGTTTCAAGTCGAATCTTATTGACAGTCGGTCATACATGTCGACGTAGCTGATGATGGAGTACCTATAGATTTATCGTATCGTCGATAAGGTCCACGTTGCGTTACGTGTATTGTATGTTGCAAGACATACTCGTTGACGCATGAGCGGTGTTATTGTTTCAGCCTAGTAGATAATAGGTTGACTTCAGTCTTTGTTGTAGACACAAATATTAACTTCTTTTGAACAAGGCTTTGTTTATACCTTACTATAGCTTCTGCCCGCGACTTCGCCCGCGTGGGATTCGGGATAAAAAGAAGTCTTCACCGGGACCCCAACTATCTCCATACCAAATACCAAATTTCGTCTAGATCTGTCTAGCGGTTTACAGACAGACAAAGTTATACAGTAGTTTTTGAGTTAAATCCGGACATATACATACAGTAAATTTTTCTAAAAGTCGTTATTTTGTGTTCAGTATCTAAATATATAAAACTCAAAGGTGACTGACTGACATAGTGATCTATCAACGCACAGCCCAAACCACTGGACGGATCGGGCTGAAATTTGGCATGCAGGTAGATGTTATGACGTAGGCATCCGCTAAGAAAGGATTTTGCAAAATTCCCACGGGAACGGGGAAAATCGGGATTGTACTTTTTAATATTTCTGCGCATAGGAAGTTGCGGGGAAAAGCTAGTCGTTTATATAGACCCCTCGGCTTGATAGTTTCTTGTAATTTTCAAGTTTCAAACGCGACTACTTCTACAGACTTATTTACCTAGTATAGATAATCTGAGTGAACACGAGACTAGCTGTATAAGTAAGTAATATATGTATGGCTATGTGGTTGCTAGAAGTTTCCCTCAAATCGATATAGGTAGGCTACGAGAGGTACTTCTATTTGTTCTTAGCGGCGTATGTTTCCCTTCAAGTCACATAGCCATTTGTAGCAAAACCGAGAAAATAATGGATATTGAATTTAAATAAATTTTAAAATAAAAGCCACTGCCGGAGCGCAGACGCAGACTTGTTTTATTCAAGTTTCCTAGTATTCATAAAAATAGCTGTTTTTTGTTACGAAGTTTTCTATCGCTGGCATTGATTTTGTGGAAAATATTATGCAGAAACCTTTGTCTCAATTCAATTCTTGTGGTTATGGCTTCATCGAGACTTTCGATGATTCCGCCAATGTCAAAGTTAAAAAAAAGACACGTGTTCTGTTGAGCAATTGGTAACCTTTGTCTCTCAGTTGTGTACAAAACAAGTACAGACTTTGCGTTACTTTGCTTTATACCGCGTAACCAAACCATAATCGGTTAGTTAGTAAAAAAAGTCCTTATTTCCTTCTCCAAACGAAACCATCAAGACGTTATAAAAGGACTACTCTAACAACTCAAATTTTATGAATTGTGTTATCGGGCATCGTTTTCCAGCGTTTTCCAGCTGCAACTATTAGCTGGAAATTAGAGCCCGGAATTTTCACGGCAAAACAAACGACTGTCGCAAAGTTACTAGTGTTAGAAACGTTTTTTTTTATTGACATCGAGTATTATTATCGAAGACTTTATAATAATTCGCGACAATTTAAAATATGCAAAGGAAGTCAGAGATTGTTTTATATGTGTTATTTGACCTAAATCTTAACAATACTTTGTTATAAATAAAATAACCCGTCCTTTTGGCTTTGTAGTGGATAAACGAAACTGTCTACTCCCAGATAATGAGTCTAGGAATATGAAAACTGATTTCGCTGACTCGCTAGGTGTGCAGCTCTGTGAGCCACTAGCTAATGATTATTCTTGTTGTTGCCGGCAGGTGTCCATGATGTCGGCAGTGAGTGGCACCGGGGACCAGCTGCTGCGGCGCGTGAAGCAGGAGGCCGAGCCTCCGCCGCAGTACTCGCCGACGGAGCAGCTCGCGCCGCCGCTACACTCGCGGCCCATGCTGCTGCACAACGAGGTTAGTACTGGCTCCTACACTGTACTGTATATACGATACTTCGGCACAACGAGATTTATACTTATAATCTCCCTGAGTAGGTTGCGTGAATGCATTTCTCCAGCATTGTAATAAATACCATTGATCAAATAGGGTTTAAAGTCGGTTGAAACTATTTTTCGAGGAGGCGCGATAATTTTGACGCCGAGTGTATGTCGTTCACATCACGAGACGTGCATTGGAGACAAACACATCGCTACACGGATATTTGCCTTAAGGCCGTTCATAGACCCAGCTCAGCCGTCACTGTCACTCGTGGGAAGAGTGAAAGAGAAAGCGCTACGCACAGAACGCCCGATTTAGTTTGTATTTAACGCGTTTTAATTTCTATAAAAATACCGTCTAAAAAAATGGCATTTATAAAGCTGTCGATGTATGCATATAATATGGATATTTTTTGTGTTATAATTAGTTTTACACTGTTTGATATAATAAACTGGAGTAAAGTTGGATTAGCGGTCCGAGTTAGAGGTTACTTTGGAATTAAATTGTATCGAGCGAAGTTTCGTGAAACGTGTATCGAAAGCTGTCAATGTAAGGATGATATAATCAAATATAACATATGTTTTTTTTCATATTTTTAACTTTTAACATTTCTTAGAAAAGTATGATCTTAAATGAGCAATTTGACGATGCTGGGTCAGGGAAGGGCCTTAACCTTAATTGATAAATTTCAATTAAAATATCTCACATACCTATTCATAGATATGAGCTGCAATATAGATCGGTACCTACTAAGCTCGATTACTATTAAATATGAGACACTCATAAGTGAAGTTATCATACTCATTGATGCTAACTTCGATTTGGTAGGTTCAACAGCCTTCGTGATCATCGTAGCACAAAGCAAAGTGCGATGACAGGGAAACTCCAAAGCTGTAGCAATATTTAACTAACCTACTTATCAGTCATTGGTTATATCCTGGAGTAACTAAACTGCAAGGTTATTTATGTGGATAAAGTCAAATTACAGTCGCGGCAAAAAGTGGTCCCAGTGCATCAGTTTCTCATTGTTCTGTGGCAAAAAAAGGTGCCCAATTTGTCTGACACGCCCGGCGTCACTGAAAAATGGTTTCCATGAAGCAACACCGCACCAATTACGTTTTTCGACAAACAAACCTAATCGTTATTTGCTGGGATAATTATTGTTTAGCTGAATTTTGTTAACTTAATTGTCTTACAATCTGCCGAGTTTTCCGTTTGTGCATTGTTATATGCACTCCTTAATCAAACAAAATACGAGTAGGTACCTTAGCGCTCCAAATGTGCGCACGAGGTGTGAAACACTAGGTTTTTCCAGTTCCTAAAAAGTCCACTTATTGTAAAAGCTGACTCATATGGCTGTAGTTACTACATCAACAGCCCATTTACATACAACTGCTGAACACTAACCCTACATCACAAGCGGTCCTTACAAACATATTTATGTTTTGGTTAACTTCGTTGGTAATTGTCATAATTGTATTTAGATGGGTATGTATGCTAAATCCCGGAAATCACCTTTAATAAGGCGAAGAGGAGGGGGGTGAATATTTAATATGAAAATCAACTCTGATTCTAGTCATACATACTTTGTCAATTCCATATGAAAGCTGCGTTTAAAAAAATATCTCAATCGAATTATCAATCAAGTGGCCAATTATTCATATATTCATTGCAACCATTTGCAGCCATGGTATTACAATAGATGTTACAGAAGTTATACCTTGGTTTCATACACAAACACAGTATCCACCTAGGGAGTCACATCTGGAAGAGATACAAAACATCACCGCCAAAAGAATCTGGAACTCCTTGGACTCAACGAGCAAAGAACACAAAGGGCTGTCACAATAGATCAGCAATGGTCGGCGTGACACATAAATGGCTTAACCACCCACCTGTGAACCTTGGTCTACTGAACGCCTGTTCTTTCCAGTTGGAGCCCAAAGAAGAGGTGAAGTTCTGCGTGTCCCCCGAAGGCGCCGTCGGCAACGCCAGCCCCGACCAGCAGCACTGCTCGTCGACGACGGCGGCGGCGCCGAGCGCACGCGACGAGGACGCCCCGCGGCGCGTCTGCCTCGTCTGCGGAGACGTAGCCTCGGGCTTCCACTACGGAGTCGCCAGCTGCGAGGCTTGTAAGGCCTTCTTCAAGAGGACTATTCAGGTAAGCGATAATGTTACGTTCAGAATGTGAACCAGGTCAAGTTGTAGAAAACACCTACCAACACTTCCGCTATGGAGTAGTTAGCTGCGCAAATCTCTCTCTTAAAATCTCTTTCTAAATACATATGACCAAATTTCAGACGACCAGTGGTTTCGGCTGTGCGTTGTCATCACACAGTCAATCAATCAGTCAGTCAGTAACGGAAGGTTTTTCTATACAATATCGATTACCCCTCCGTAACCTCCTTACGATTATCAACAGGGTAACATAGAATACACGTGCCCGGCGTCCAACGAGTGCGAGATAAACAAGCGCCGGCGCAAGGCGTGCCAGGCGTGCCGCTTCCGCAAGTGCC
>OZ020288.1:10006275-10078455 GCA_963971205.1 Aethes cnicana
CGTCTCTAAGATCTTAGATTTAAGTTTAAGTTAGGGACTATACATCCCTTCAATACGTAATTTTAGTACGTATAATTTATACATGTAATGTAAATTTTGTAACTATGTGGAAATTTTGAAAAAAGCTTGTTGCGGCGCTTCTTCTCAAGCAATGGGTCTAGGAAGCGCTGGTGAATTCTTTTTCTGACGTGTAAAAGTGCCCCTATGTGGCCAATTTGCTGAATAAATATTTGAATTTGAAAAAGATGAGATCCTACTCACCAGCAGCGTCCCCGTCGGCGGCTGGCTCCCGCGGGCGCGCGCGCGGCGCCACCACGCCCGACAGCCACGCCAGCTCGGCGTCGCCGGCCTGACGCCACGCCAGCCCGCTCACCAGGGCGTCCGTCAGTTTCACCTGCGACAACAGACTTGATCAGACCAAGGGTACAGAATATTTAATAGTACTACATATAGAATGGCCACGGAATCGACCGCCTGAATCTAGCCGGCGCGCAACTCGCCCTTACCGTCATTTGTTTCATCCGGAGATGGAGAGTGGATCACTGGCCCGCGTAGTGGTACACACACATTTACAAGTGTACAGACGTCCTCACACGCACACAGATGTCCTCTGACTCAAACATTGACATTTCATTCGGATTGTGTTCGAAATCGTGCTTTTATAGGCCGTGTCCGCCGTGTGGTAAGGGATATATAAAAACTAGCCGATGCCCGCGAACTTCGTCCCGCGTAGACTTAGAACGTACCCAATGATACTATGCATATAGACAGTTATAGTTATATAAGTATTGATTAATTGGTTTGACCCGTGGAAAACCTACTCGACGATGATTATCCGTGCAAAAATTAGCCTGGTACAAATGGTTCAATTTTTGGTTTTTAAATAACATGTTTTCGTCGGTATGGCGGGATGTAGGCCGCGCCGGCATGGCATTACGCGATCGCCTGCTTCGTTTTTCATCGTCTATCGGAAAATACAAAAAAAAATGTGGTACAAATCGTTCGACTTTCGTAATTTATGCGACACGTTCTATTAACGCTCACGCGATTGGGCCCCCAGTACTGGCGCTATGACCATGATTTTCCTTTTCGTCATTACTTAATTATACCCCTGTAGATTCGCCAGCCTGGTACAAATGGTTCGGAATTCGGTGTCAGCATCTCCCGGTCTATATCGAAACGTTTACTTTTTGAGCACCTGTATTAAAAAACCTTTACAAGTTTACACAACTTAGAAGGCGCGTGGATTAAGCAATAATAGTCACTGCGTCAACGGCTTAAGTGCTTCGGCACGCGCCTTCTGAGTCGTGTCATGATATACCTGATAAATATGAGACTCCGTGGTCGCATCGATGGTGTCGCCGCGGTCCGGCGTGAATATCTTCTCGATGCCTTCGGTCTCACAGTATTTTCTGAAATACAAATGATCAAATAAACTAATTCTGTGTCACAAGTGCAATCTGATACACGAAAGTCACACACAGCCAACCGTTATTTATTAAGTAACTCTTTTTTATTCTTTTTTAAAAGGTCTACTACTACTACTACTGACTTGCGTCCCACTGCTGGGTACAAGGCTCCTCTCATCACGGGTTGGGCTATAGTCCCCACGTGGGCCCAGTGCGGATTGGGGACGTCACACATATCCTAGAATTACTTCACAGATGCGTGCAGGTTTCCTTACGATGTTGTCCTTCATCGAAAAGCACAGTGGTTAATTCAAATTGAATTTCGCATATACATAAGTAAACTTAAGAGGTGCGAGCCGGAATCGAACCCCCGACCCTCTGCATCAGAGGCGGTGGGTCGAACCAATAGGTCACCTCGGATTCGGGAAGATTACAAACTGGATGAATGTGTTTTTATTTCCTAAGTGAATGAAACACTCATGATCCCAGTTTCCATTCGCCCACCTCCACGACGGTAAATTAGGGAGTAGATAGTAATGTAAACGATACAACCGGTCGGTCTGGTATTACTCGCTTTTCCGAAACGTCAAATTTCACAGTGACTGACACAATTGTATAAAATGGCAACCTTTGACATTGACAGCCAACACCTTATAGACAGTGGCGCCAAATAGTGAGCAGTAATACCTCCTCCCTACCGCCCTCATTCAAATTATCTGGAAGCACGGAAGTGCCCCCAGCCAAGTAAATCGTGTGAAAAAGTGTCTAAGCTGGTGTATAAAAAACGATTAAAGCAAGCACTGCTAAACAGACTGACTACATTCTGAGTCAAAATTGATAGCGAATTACAGAAAAATCGGTTCAGTAGTATTATTTCTTTTCTTTTTTTTAGGTGAGAGAAGGTGTTTGTGTCTAGTTAACTAGCGGTAAGTAGGTAGCACTTTATTGTACAAAGATAAAAGACACAAATAATAGTTATTTGTGCAACAAGAGAGCAAAATTGTTTTTTGCTTCGAGTGCCATGTTTGAGTCCTGAGCTAGCGAAAGATTCTATAGTTGAATCACGAGCGTCTAGCGAGTGATTCTAATTTAGAATCTTGAGCTTAGCGAAGGACTCAAAAGGCACGAGAAGTAAAAGAAATTGCTCTCGAGTAGCACATACAATTTTTCACCTCAGTAGCGAGAACACATAAAAGGTACTTGCAAAGAATACTTACATCACGAAAAATATGAAATAACATTTCTACTTCACTCCTTTCACTCCAATTATTACTTAAATTTCATGTTTTAAAAGAATTACTTTAAAGTTAGTTATCGAAAATTAAGAAGAATGATTTGACATGAAAGAATGGCGGCAATTTTCTAAACGTTTGTTCGGAAACTAGTACAATGATAAATTTCGATTTTATTCGGTAATATTTGAAAACTATTAGTTTGCTTTAAATTCAAACTTTAGTTTAAAATGATTATAAATAACATAATTATATGAAATATAAGTAATTTTAAAAATTGCGAGATTTCCAGAGGGTAAAATCAACGTATAATTTTAATGCCTAAAAATACACGGCGGTACTGATGCGTTGCGCGTATCCGAACGTTTCTTGTTCAGTTTTTTTTCTATGAAAAAAGATCCGCTCTATAATATGACTTGCCTAATATAATCCTCCCTCTTTGCTTAAAGAAATGAAAAAACCGGCCAAGTGCGTGTCGGGCCACGCGCAAATTATAGGGTTCCGAAGTTGAGGATGCCCACAGTACCTTTCTAAGACTTATTAGCATCTAGCTAGCCTGTGGTATGACGTGCCCGCCCGACGCCCCTGCCGCTCGAGAAAAATCATCATTATAAGTTGGTCGACTATTACTCGTAAGTTTGTACAGCCTACTTAGCTCTGATAGTTTTTCTTTCAACTACGTTATATATGCCACAACCGTGATTTTTTTCAGCCATCCAAATACCACCATTTAGCTGGCAGGGGGGGGGGGACACGTGACTCTAACAAAAAATATCACTTTAAAGCTTAATATTTCACAAACGCATCACTTAATCAAAAAATGGTTTTAACAAACCCACAATATTTTTTTAAGACCTATTCAACGATATGCCGCAACATGGGGTACGCAAGAAAAAAAAATTACATCCCCACTTTACGAGTAGGGGAGGTACCCTATAAAAAAATATATTTCAAAATTTTATTGTACCACTTTGTCAGCGTAACTAATATGCATATTCATGCCAAATTACAGCTCTCTAGACCTAAGCATCTCCGAGCAATAGTGCGGACAGACGGACGGACATGGCGAAACTATAAGGATTCCTTGTGGACTTCGGAACCCTAAAAAAGAGTGCTAATAAAATCGAGATAGTTCGAATTTTAGTGTAAGAAGTAGGTACTAGTACTACGTAGATGCCGCAGTATGAAACGACCATTCGCAGTTATCAAACTTTAAAAAAAAGAAAAAGCGCGGGAACGATTTCACTACATTTTAAGAAGTTTTGTTTTAAGTAGATATTTTTATTTGTTTATTCTTCGTATCTTACTGAATAATTTTGATCTAGAATAGTAAATTGATCACATTAAACTAAAGCATGACACTGTGGCTGCATGGCTTAGGCCTTTGCCTTTGCCTGATGGGATAAATGGATTAAAAAAAAAATACTTTGTTTCACTCAGTGAAACAAACACGATTTTGCTCACTGATTTCTGACAGCAAAGTCTACTTGTTCGAGCTGCTGAGGTGAAAACATATTATCTACATCGTTAGTAGAATATTAATATTAAGTGCATATATTTGTATTTTTTTTAATATGGGACACCAACAGAGTACATAATTAAAAGTATTTCTTAGATTATCCTAACATTCTTTGGCATTTATGTACCCCAATTATAGGTTAACACATCATTTGTCAATATTAGTTCTAGATATAAATTTATAATGATATAAGTTAATTTAAGTTCCAATAAGTTCAATATTAATATACTTAGCATTTTGAAATGAGATTATAGTTAACATATATTAATTTGATTAAGATTACATTAATTAGTAGGTAAATCTGTAAAGGTAAAATATTTAGGTAGGTATGTAATTCGATTATTCTAGTTAAGTAATTTTATTTTTTTTATATGTTAAATAGCAGTGTATTTAGGTAATATCAAAAAGCGTTGAAGTTTTTTCTGTCAACAAACCGCTCAGCAGTTTGGCAGATGTTATTTGTAAGAAGCATGTCACTTTTATGAAATAAATAAATTAAAAAAAGACATGTCTTATTCCCCACTCACCGGAGAGTCTGCAGCGCGCCCGAGAGAGCCCGCAGCCCTACTATGGCCCGCGGCTTCGCCTGTGCGACCACTCGCAGCAAACTCTCGCCGTCACAGCGTCCTTCCAACTCTATGTACTGTATCGACGCGCGGACCGCAACTTGACGCGTCGATGTTAGGCACTTGCTCGGGATCTCCGTTATTTCCTCTGCTGACAAAGAAATTCAAGATTTAATTCAATTCAATTCAATTCAATCATTTATTCAGCAAATTGGCCACATAGGGGCACTTTTACACGTCAGAAAAGAATTTACTAGCGCTTCCTAGACCCATTGCTTGAGAAGAAGCGCCGCAACAAACTCAAGCAGAAGGCCTTTTTTCAAAATTTACACATAGTTATAACATTTACATTACATGTATAAAATATACATATCGGTTATGTTTTGATGTAACGTGTGTTGATTTAACGTCTATATTACAGGTGGACGGCAGGTTTGGCTCAGTTGGTAGTGACCCTGCCTACTGTTCCGACTGTCGCGGGGGTCGAATCCCGCTCGGGGCAAACTTTGTGTGATGAGCACAAATGATTGTTCTCGAGTCATGGATGTTTAGTATTTATATGTGTATGTATTTCTATCGTTGTCTAGCACCCATAGTGCAAGTTTTGCTTAGTTTGGGGCTAGGTCAATTTGTGTGAAATGTTCCAAGATATTTATTATTTATTACTATTTTATATTTAAATCGATTAAGGCTACGCGCAGGAAAAAACATGACGTAATAGTAACGTCCCGCCTATGCCGAGCGCGCAAGCGAGAGCGCGGAACAAGCGATAGAAAGGCACGATCGACCTAAGCGTGACGTTATCACGTAAAATTAGCGTCCGTACGCGAACCTACTTTACAGACAACATTTTTTTTTCAAAAAATTGGCCACATTTATGTACTCAATACTGTTACAAGTCAGTTGTGGATTTACTAGCGCTTCGTACCTAAGATATCATCATCATTTTGACCGAAAGACGTCCACTGCTGGACTTAGACCTCCCCGGGTTTGCATCATGAAAATAGTTCCGTCTTCAAATACGTAGCCAACTCGAGAACTTTCTGGCCCTATCAGCTTTTAGTTTTCAGGCAACATGCTTTGCTGCAATTACAACTTAAAATGTGAACCTCTACTATGGATATTATAATTCATCATCATCATCATCATTTCAGCCGAAAGACGTCCACTGCTGAACATGGACCGGGAGACGAGCTGTCGGTAGGCCTCCAACAAGATGGAGCGACGACCTCGTGAAGGTCGCGGGAAACCGGTGGAAGCAAGTAGCACAGGACCGGTCTGAGTGGCGAGCCTTGGGGGATATTATAATTGCTGGAAAGTTTTTATAAACTCCGAAAATCATTTCTATATTGCTCTTTGAATTAAATTTTGCTTTCTTACCAGGCTTACTGTAAGGTGGATAAGTCAAGTATTTTTTGGAACTTTTTTTTAAATTATTATTATTATTATAAGCAAGCATTTGACCACGATCTCACCTGATGGTAAGTGACGATGCGGTCGAAGGTGATACATGCTTACTTAGATAGTACCTGTTCACTCTCGACTTGAAAATATCAAAGTTATAACTATCAGGGAAGAGAGAGAACTTGTTACAACACAAGGTGGCTCAAACCAAGCTCTCCTTCAAGCGAATGCTGCGTAAGCATTTGTTTGAGAAGGTCGCGTAGATTTGGAATCCTTCATATTTTTCTTTGCTTCGTGCGGCTGGTTTATGTATGTATTAGTTTATGTATGTTTATCTTTTATATAATTTTTATGTATGTTTATGTAAATTTATCCTCTTTTGAAATTATTTGTTATCTTCCTTGTATGTCTGTAGCTTCTTTCTGATATTTATGCACCTACTCATTGTTTTTTCTGTTTGGCCTTATGGTTGACTGGTAGAGAATGCCTTTAGGCATTAAGTCCGCCAATTGTATACATTTTGTATGTGCAGTGAAGTTTAAATAAATAAGTAAGGTTCCGAATGTTGTAATTTACCTTCAGGCTCCTGTTTTGGTGGAGGCGCGGGCGGGACGTCGCGGATTTCCCCCTCCGCGTCCACTATCTCGGCCAGCCTGTAGTCTTCCGGCTGAAGCAAATTACCAACATAAAGATATCAAGTATTTACTTGTAGTTCTCATTGGAAATACTTTGTAATATGGAGCCAAGTAACACAAAATGTCGTGGAATCTCCGAATCAATGGTTTCTGTGCTTATCCTCTATACTACTACTACTACAACAGCCTATTTGCGTCCCACTGCTGGGCACAGGCCTCCTCTCATCACGAGGAGGCCTGTGCCCAGCAGATGCGCAGAGCTCTCTCATGCGGATGCGAAATTCAATTTGAATATACCACTGAGCTTTTCGGTGAAGGAAAACATCGTGAGGAAACCTGCACGCATCTGCGAAGCAATTCAAAGATGTGGGTGAAGTCCCCAATCCGCACTGGGCCCGCGTGGGGACTATAGCCCAAACCCTCTCATGATGAGGGGAGGCCTGTGCCCAGCAGTGGGACGCAAATAGGCTGTAGTAGTAGGTTTATACAATATGAACATAAAAAGTAAAATACAAATAATAATACAAAATATAAACACATAAAAACCTAACCTAGAGTGCCGCCGGCAGCGAAGCAGGGCTCAAGCTACCGGTGTTGACAGCTATTTATTATTATTATGTATGTATAAGGGGTGGGGGGAGGCCTTTGCTCAGCAGTGGGACAAAAGAGGCTCCTAATAATGGCCATCTCACATTTCTAGTAAAAGGTACCAAAAGCCACTTCATGTTGGCTTCGGCCCCATGAATGCGAATGACCGGGCCGGAACAAATAATAATATGGCTAGCCTCTTGGTTAGTGCGTAAGCGGCGAGTCACCGTCTGTCTTGCTTTCAATTTGTGATATATTGATCAGGCAGATGTCCGTTATCTCACTCCATAGCCCGATTTTCCAGTCCACACCTCCCATCCACATAGCCCACTCCAAGTCTCTTCCTTCCTCGGCAATAGTTTGCTCCCTCGGCAACTGGGGAGGGCTGTCCGCCAGTACAGCCTCATGTTGTATTGGGAGGACAGATCTCCACAGTTGCGGCCATCTCACATTTCTGGTAAAAGGTACCGAAAGCCTCTTCATGTTGGCTTCGGCCCCATCAATGCGAATGACCCCATGGGCCCGTGACATGAAAATGTGCCAACAAATAATAATAATAATGTATGTGTGACGGTTCCAATTATTGACCTTGCTCGCAGGACTGATGGCCGATGGGGCCGGAAAGTTCTCGAGTGGCGTCCGCGAACCGGGAGACGAGCTGTCGGTAGGCCTCCGACAAGATGGAGCGACGACCTCGCGAAGGTCGCGGGAAACCGGTGGAAGCAAGTAGCACAGGACCGGTCTGAGTGGCGAGCCTTGGGGGAGGCTTATGTCCAGCAGTGGACGTCTTTTGGCTGAAATGATGATGATGACCCTCTCGTGATGAGAGGAGGCCTGTGCCCAGCAGTGGGACGCAAATAGGCTGTAGTAGTAGTAGTAGTAGATGATGATGATGATGATGATGATGATGATGATGATGATGTGTGAGTGTGACTAGCCGCCGACCCGGATGTGCTCGCCGTAGTCGTCGTGCCGCGCGCGCTCGTCGTGCGCGGGGAACATGGCGTGGTGGCGCTTGTTGGCCTTGAAGCAGCCCGCGGGCCGCGCGTCGTGCCGCACCGGGATGTCGTGCCGGCCCGTCACCACCCACATCTCCAGCTCGCCGTCCGAGTCCGAGTCCGAGGACAGACCGGGGACTTCCTCCCTGGAATAATAAACTTTTTCTCAAAAATGGCGGGGAAAATCGTCATTGTCTGCTTTCTATCAGACCGCGAAGTGCGTCATTGACGATCAGTCAAAAATTAAAAAAAAAAAACAATTACATGCCCCGGAAATTTGTATGAAATTACTTCCGCGGCAGGTATAAGCGCAGGGAATGTTGTATGAAATTTCATTATCGTACAGGTACTTTTTTTTTTAACTGATAAATACGCGAAGGAATTCCCAAACAGCCAAGTCTGCATGTTCTGTATCTGTCAATTGACGCGAAACGAAACGTTTTTATCCGTGTCTGAAACAGTGCAATGTATTTCAGAACGGAATTAAAAAAAAGAGCGGGAGTTCTTGTCTTGTATCAGATTGATTTAGCTAAATTTCATGAAAATAGTTTACTAGTTTGGTTTAAAAATTAATAAAAGGTTTTAATTTTTATAAAAAACGAGAAATCTCCATGCGAGTTTTTAACTTGCCGTGTTAGTGTGTCTGTTAAAGTCAAATATCGGTGAATACGAAATAAGACTAACGTTCCATTGGACTTGTTGTAAGTACTTGACTATCTTTGCGTGCGTGTCAATGCTGTATTATGAATACCTAATATCAAGGCTTTTTTTTCCATTTTTGAGAAAAGCACTATATAAGCCTCGGCACGTGAAAGGCTTTGCAGGCTTCGTACATATTAAAGGGCCTCGGCGAAGCCTCGGCCCTTTAAACCAGTACTCAGCCTGCAAAGACCTACTTTCCCGGCCACGGCAATAATGTACTATTGGAAAATAGTACCTCGTTGCCGAGCTCCGGAAAGTAAGGGATTGCCCGAAGAGGTGCGTTTGCATGCCGAGTATCACGAGCATTGATCTATTATAAGTAAGGATTTACAATCAACGTGTTCTGAACTGTTCGGGCACCCGTTTGGCGCTCAGTAAATTTGACACTTAAAAAATCTTATAATGTTAGGTTTACTTGTGTATAAAATATTTATCTTGACACATATTATAAAGATGCGTTATTAACGTATTTTCTAATGTCTTTTTGCTCCATATATGTATTTTAACATATTCTGTTAGGCACTGTTCGTCCATATGTTATTATGGACGATCAGTGCCTAATGCGTCTGTAAAAAAAAAAAACAAGAAGACCAATAACACATTTAAAAGGTGTCGCGAGTAATATTGTAATGTTTGCCAACTTTCTTGACGGCAATAGCAAAGTATTCACGACCAACTTAGGACAAAGAGTTGAAGTCAGAACCTCGCGGCGACCTGTGAAACGTCCATCGGGTACAGCACGCCACAACATAGATGGCGCGCCGTGCAACACTTAAGCCGTTGACATAGAGTCTATTAACGCTTAATCCAAGCGCCTTCTAAGTTGTGTAAATCTGTACCCATGATTGGAAACTGTATCTGAAAAAGAAAACCGACTTAAAACTTGGACAGCCTGCAAAGTCAGTGTCCAATGAACCGATCCAAAGCTGACTATCTTATAGTGAACTTGACGCGGACTTAGCGGCCTGTCCGAGTTTGAAGTCGGTTGTAGTTCTTTTTTAATACAGTTGCTCACAAATTAAACATTTCGATACCTGTTTAGCGTGCGAAAAGTTTGTCATTTCAGAACGAGCGCTTTATGTGCACCTAGTGAGCGTGCGTTCAGTTTTTTGCGCACAAGTTCGTAAAGTTTTTAATGACCAGTTAATAACCTGTAAATTTTTTAATTTATTCTTTTTTTTCGCAAATGTATTAAAAATTTCATTTGATACACGTGCGAAAATTCCATTTTCACTCGTTCCTGATGTTGATGAAATTACAAACTTTTCACACTTGCATCAAAATGTATTATTCTAAGTCAGTCAGTACTGACTTGACGGCGCTGGTGATCTTGGCGCGCTGCTGCAGCAGGAACTCCTCGAGCTCGGCGCCCTCCAGCCGCACGCGCCGCCGCACAGTTAGCTCGATGGTTCGCTCCCCGCCGTTCTCGATCAGGTCCCTCGCCAGCGTCCCGGGGGACGACCTGGGGACCACGTCAAAAACTTGCGTAAGTAAAGTGTTTTCAATAAAGTAGCTAAAATTTGGATGAAATTGGCATACAGATAGTTTTACAATCTGGAATAAAATATAGGCTACTCGTTATACTGGAAACATCACGTAAAAATCCTGGAAAGTCATAAAGGGGGAAACCCCGGAAAACTACTTTGGATAGAAATCCGGAATAGGACAACATGAAAAAGTTGCGTAAACGAGAGTCGAATTTCGAAACCAACTTCGAACAACATTATCCTATTAACTTTTTTTTCATCGTTACTGTCTCTTGAGTCACTTCTTTAAACTGCGCTTTTTAAATTATCCAAATGTAAAGTATTTTTGACATTTTTAATGCCTTCCCTTATGGAGCATCTTCTATGCAAGTTAACCTTTTGAACGCCGCTTGGGATGTCATCGGACGTGTCCGTGTCGCCGCCTATACTAAGTAATAACAAACTGTGTAGTGCTTGCCACATAACTTACGATAAAATATTTTATTGTTTATAGTTTACAGTGATTAACTTCATTTTTTACCACCTTATCATTAATAAATATATTATTATAATTAAATCACGTTTACCAATGTCTTTATTATGGTTTCGTACCTTTATTAATGGTTTGAATCTGTGAATTTTACCAGCTATGCAAATTTATTGATGGACTTTGCTACATCACTATTATTTCTTATTTCGTATCTGTGACGTCATGAGCGGTCTACTATTTCAGACATTGGCGAAGGCTTCATTGTATTTTCGTTGATAAGTTGACACTAGTAGGGAGAGGATTGATCACATTAGAAACGTATCGAATCTGAAAATTTCAACGTTGATTGGCATAATAAATCATAAAATTTTACACAGTAACACAATTCTTTTGATAAATCAATATTGTAAACTCAATATTATTATAGTATTCTAAGTTTTAAAACTACTAAACAGTACCATTCTTATATATTATGTTGCCTTAACATAACTTTGAAATATCGAGTAATCTACACCACTAAAATGCACAGCTGGCGCGGCGCCCACACAGTGTACCCACCTGGCAGTCAGCACAATGGAGTTCTGCGCATGCGGCGCCCACTGCAGGAACAGGTCGCGCGCGAACCCGCACTCCAGGTCCGGGAAGGACGCCAGCACCACCTTGGGCCCGGCCGTGCGCGCCACCTCGCCAGCGAGTGGCACAGCTGGCGCGGCGCCCACACAGTGTACACACCTGGCAGTCAGCACGATGGAGTTCTGCGCGTGCGGCGCCCACTGCAGGAACAGGTCGCGTGCGAACCCGCACTCCAGGTCCGGGAAGGACGCCAGCACCACCTTGGGCCCGGCCGTGCGCGCCACCTCGCCAGCGAGTGGCACAGCTGGCGCGGCGCCCACACAGTGTACCCACCTGGCAGTCAGCACGATGGAGTTCTGCGCGTGCGGCGCCCACTGCAGGAACAGGTCGCGTGCGAACCCGCACTCCAGGTCCGGGAAGGACGCCAGCACCACCTTGGGCCCGGCCGTGCGCGCCACCTCGCCCAACGAGTGGCACAGCTGGAGATGGCGCAGCGCGAACGGATTACTCCGGGCGCCCTCGAAAGCGCGCGTCAATTTGTCGCTCATCCATTCTATCTGTGATACGAATAGACATTTTTATATGATTGCGCCAGAAGAAGTGTATATTTCTTTGGCATGCTATGTAGCCTAGGTAGATTCGTCTTGATTGTGAGTGACACTGGATGACGACGTTATAATCCTCAAAATTTAAGTCTAACATTAGTGACAGTAAACTATTAACTGTGTATCCTTTCTGTATTTCTTGTGTAATACATGAATCTTGTGTAAAAATACAAAATAAGGTGTTCAACAAATTGTTGTTGTTGTTGTTGTTGTTGTTGTTGTGACAGTGTCCATATTAAAAGAAATGGATGTGATAGAAAAGGTCAACAGTGTTCTTTTAGTTAAGAACCCAATTAGTGGATAGCATGTGCAATTTATGCGTTTTCTAGATTAGGTCTGTTTTAAGTAAATACACATAACTAGTGAGGCTCGTGAACGGAGTGCAGTCTTAATTGATAAACATTTAGTCAAACATCTCACCTGTGACTTGGCAAACTCCACAACATTGTAGCTCACATTGGACAGCAGTAGCAGAGAGTATGCGACCAATCCGGAGTCCTTATTACGCCAGAGTTGGTCCAACATATGAGCCAACTCAAGGACTCTGCCCGCCGTGTCCGTGCACACCAGAACGGAGCCCCCACCTCGTAATGTGCTGAGGATTGTAGCTGGAATGGAGAAAGCACATATTGATTGTTTATGTTGCATTGTTTACACAGCACATGAAACACAATTGTTATCAAAACAAATATTCAATGGCACAATCATCTCATCTAATGTGGGTTGTGTGTAAGGGAATGTAACTGCTGTTTTAACCCGTTATCCTAGGGGAGACCGGGGCAATGGGTGAAATGGTTCCAAATGGAGGACCGATCACCCGACTGAAACCAGGCAGTCATCCCCTTCTATAAATATAATAATCTGCTGTTTTACCTTATTTACTGTGATAGCAAAGCACAAATTTCCAATTAACTTAATGGTGTGCAAACTCAATCCATTAATTTTCTCCGTTTGGTTAATGTCCTTCAGATAAAGGCATCGCCAAAAGAGTTGAGGTGGAACACACGGCTGCAGTAAATTCAAAAGCCTGGTGTCATTATAAATAAAAAAAAAAAAATAATAAAAAAAACATCCTTCGCACCAGAACCCTCATCGGTAAAGGCCTCCTCTAGAGTCCGCCACTGGTGTCATTACATGACATATTGAGCGCATGACTTGTTTTATTTCAATTACAATTTCATTTCAATAAAGAATACTACATACTCATCAGTTTCTCGTCTCTCAGCCTTCTTCTCGGCTGCACATAATCAGCGTTCATGGCCCCGAGCAGCAGTAGAGATGGTCTCATGATCCGTTCTATCTCGCAGCCATTCAGATGCCGCTCTTTCTTATGGTTGAAGTCCGGCGCATACACTATGTCCTCTTCTCCGGGGGCCGCGATACGCCAAATGGTGCCACCGAGGGAATGACCAGCAGGTAATGGTGTGATGCGAAGACCTAAGCCCTTGCCTGCAATCAGTTTTCAACAAAATTAATGTAAGGTAGGATTATACATCAATAACCCTTCCTATGGGCGGGCCACATTGCTCGCAGGACTGATGGCCGATGGGGCCGGAAAGTTCTCGAGTGGCGACCGCGAACCGGGAGACGAGCTGTCGGTAGGCCTCCAACAACTTATTGTAAACAACAACAATGGAGCGACGACCTCGTGAAGGTCGCGGGAAACCGGTAGAAGCAAGTAGCACAGGACCGGTCAGAGTGGCGAGCCTTGGGGGAGGCCTATGTCCAGCAGTGGACGTCTTTCGGCTGAAATGATGATGAACCCTTCCTATGATTAGACAGAGATCCGTGCCAGATAATTCCTTAAGCACTTATGTCCAACGCCACATTGAGGAATCAAATTTAATTATGCTGCTGCATTCAATGGGTTAATGTAGCTATTCACACATTTTAGGAAGTATAGACAGGAATTATAGACATTCCATGTAGCATAAGACAGAACATGGATATTATTCTCATTTATTATTAGAAGGCTGCTGAGGAATATAATGACAATCTCAAGAGATGTTTCGATAAACTGAAAAAAAAGAGTTAAAGCCATTTTAAACAAAGATGATTTGAATAACTAAACTCATTTGAATCATCTTTGTTTAATGGCTTTACTTTCTCCGTGGGCAATGGAGTTCTCAACAATAATAATGAAATTAGAAACAGTTTGCAAACATTACCTTTCATATCAATGCTCTGGTTATACTTCAACTGTGTGATGCTATCAAAAGTGGTATCCACGTCATCCAGCGAGAACAGATCGAATTCCGACACATTCTTATGCGCTTGGAACAGGTCATACATGAACATTTGGCCCATCTTGTAGACCGGCAGAGTTGCATAGATTGGGCAGTTCAGCCCAAGTTTGCCCACTGCATATGGTAGGGCTCCGAGATGCAATGGATCCGAATGAGATAGAAGAACTGCATCTATGCTGTTTATATGCCTGTAAGATATGAGATTGATGAACAGTCTGGTGGTAATATTTTTGTTTATATAATTTATAGCCCTCTAAATTAGTCAAATACAAGTTATTTAGGAACTTAACCAGCTAATGAGATTTAACATAATAATTAAACCTGACCAGATAACTATAGAAAGCATCAAACTGAACTAAAACACGCATAACCTATATCTTACCTCTTCAACTCTTTTATGAAGTCCATATCGAATTTCTCGTCCCATCCACAGTCAAGGAGGAACTTGAATTCGTCCACCTGCAGAATATAGCACGGTGGAGTCTCGTCTCCGGCCCCTGAGATGCAGTGGAGCTTGATAATCGAGGTCATGTTGCCGGTCGAGTAAACGACGCCGAAATTTATCCAATATTCACAATAGAGTCATTATACACCTCCAACAAATTCTAATATAAGTTTTTGAATAGTTGAATTCGTCTTTTATGTTACGGAGGGAATAATAAAGCGTCGAGTTGTGGAATAAAGCGGAAAACAAACGCAGCGCACAGGATTTGATTTGACGTTTGGTTGACGGCGTTGGCGTTGGCGCTGCCAGATCTGACATTGACAACTGTTTTTTTTTTATAAAACGTGATCACGATCACTCGCGATCAGGACAAACGTGGCAACGTTTGTAAACAACTTTGACTCGTTTCTGTACCTGTAAAAAGTCGGCGAGATGTAATAACCAATATTTGACAGCTGTCGACACCCATAGAACATAAAACGAATTACATATTGATATGAGGATTCTCAATGGCCGTCGCCCAAGATGGACGTTGACGTTTGTTGAGTTTCTCCAATTTTATTTTATTAACCATTTACACCGTACATTTACCTTTATTACCGAACAACTTGCAGGCCTGTGGCCCTTACTTTGATATTGGCGAAGTGTCCAAGACAGAAGCCATTAATTTATATAGAATAGAATACATATTGATATAATACTCATCATGTTCTTTTAATAAATAATGATTTACTTATCTACGAATTCAGTTATCCCGTTCCCGCGGGACCTTGCGTTTTACCGAGATAAAAAGTAGCTTATGTCCTTTCCTGGGACTCAAATTATCTCCATGGCAAATTTCATCTAAATCGGTCCAGTGGTTGAAGGACGAAGAGGTCAACAGACAGACAGTCAGAGTTACTTTCGCATTTATAATATTAGGATGGAGTATGGGTAACCACGAATTTAAATAATAATAATAATATTACATCAGTGTTGCTCCCTCGCCCGTGCGGTGGCCTGTATAGGGGGCCCACGAAGGCTAGCCTCTTGGTTAGTGCGTAAGCGGCGAGTCACCGTCTGCCTTGCTTTTGAATTGTGAGATATTGATCAGGCAGATGTCCGTTATCTCACTCCATAGCCCGATTTTCCAGTCCACACCTCCCATCCACATAGCCCACTCCAAGTCTCTTCCTTCCTCGGCAATAGTTTGTCAACTTTGGAGGGCTGTCCGCCAGTACAGTTGAATTCTTGATATGTAATGCACTTCTTGCGGCTGAAATGATGATGAAAATGAGTCTGTTAGTTTACAAAGTAAACTTGCCCAGCATGCGGGTGCATTAAGACAGAACTCAGCCGGCGTGTGTCAGCCAAAACCTTAATTATGCTGTTGGAGCTGTCCAGCATTCTACGTCTCGTGGATTCTATCTTTTTTCGTATCAGAGCGTGAAAGCCGTCTACACGAGCTTCTGTGAACATCCCCGACGCACTGCAGAATCTGGGCAGTCCCATCAACATCCTGAACAGGTTATTAATTAAAGCTCAAAAATTACAAATAATGGCTTAAGGCTTATATTAAAAAGGTAATTTCGCCAATATCAAAGTGTGGCCTGCCTACATACTGGCCGTGGTTCATACAACGATAGAACATAATATAAAAAAAAACTCAGATCTATTCTACAACGTGCTTACAATTTTGATTTTTTATCGGCCAGTGCCAGTACCTATTCCAGTGAATATGCCTTCAAGTTGTAAACACTGGTTGGAAGTGGGTTGAAGTAGAAGTCGTTCCATTAAATTAGTCACCCCTATCCTTATCCAGTTCCAGTCTCTATCCTGTCTATTCCTACTCCGAAAAGCAAATTATGACCAATAAAGCAAATAATTACGTAATAGTTAATACCAATATTAATAATTATGCCAGATCAACGAAAACAAAATCAATGCTGCACACACAGAGAAAATAATTACGACGAATGTAAGTACCAAACCAATAATGCCTCGAATAACAATTGGTTTGGCACCGACTTCAAAAACTAAGCCCAGATAATTATTAATTTAATGGCCTGCTACCTACATAATTATTAAGTACATACAACCCCTTTCCTTCCTACAAACTATAGGATCCAAATACATAAGTACCTACTGTTAAAGGCAGGCTGACATCGCCGTAATTATAATCGAAATAAACCGAGTACCTATCCGAAACGCGGCAGTACCGTACCGCGGCGTTGCCGGCGTAGCCCCCCAGTAATTTTCCTGTCGTGTCGAACCTCTGGGGAACAATGGAACTCATTTTGGGGCACAATGAACCCCGAAATGCCACCATTAAAACTGCCAAGATAGTGATTGTGAAGCAAAATGAAGCGGAAAATGCAGTATGACGTCTTAATTGTATCGCGAGAGTCCGGCAGATGGGCTCTATATATACAAGGTATGAAACGAATATATTTAGATGTACTTTTTAGGGTTCCGAAGTTCTCAAGGAACCCTTATAGTTTCGCCATGTCCGTCCGTCCGTCCGTCCGTCCGTCCGTCCGTCTGTCCGTCTGTCCGCACTATTGCTCGGAGATGCTTAGTTCTAGAAAGCTGTAATTTGGCATGAATATACATATTAGTTACGCTGACAAAGTGGTACAATAAAATTTTGAAATATTTTTTTATAGGGTACCTCACCTCCCCTACTCGTAAAGTGGGGATATATTTTTTTTTCTTGCGTACCCCATGGTGTGGCATATCGTTGAATAGGTCTTGAAAAAATATTGTGGGTTAAGTGATCTCGGTGTACTAATGTGGGGGAACTCCACAGAGTCCAGCAGAGTTCTGATCCTGCAGAAACGCGCCGTGCGCACGTTACTTGGGTTGAAACCTAGAGAGACATGTAGGGGTGCTTTCTCAGCGCAACGTATATTGACTCACTACTCACTGTACATTTTTGAAGTTTTATCATATGTAAGGAATAATTTGTCCATGTTTGCGCGTGTTGATGTTCCCGGCGTGCCACTCCGCCGCACAGGATGCCTGAGGACAATTCCACGTCGCATGGCTCTTGCAGGGAAGAATCCGCGAGTTATCGGTCCGTCTTACTACGAGCGTCTACCCGCACAGCTAAAAAGTGAACCGTCTGACGCGGTGTTTCGACGTCAACTTAAGAACCTTTTGTTGGAACATCCGTTATATTCTGTTAAAGAATACATGGACTTAGATTTATAAATTTGTAATATATAATTTGACATACCAATTGTACCATATTAATCCTATTATTTGTTAACATTATTTATTATTTCTTATTTTGGTATAAAAAGACGATCCTAACGGTGAAATATTTTATTCCTGATTTTCATTATATTTTTATTTTGTATTCTTTCTGACGATCTCAATGTGAAATTCTCTTATTTTGACATGTAAAATATGCTGTAATTTGATATTGAGAAATAAATGTCTATGTCTATGTCTATGTCTATGATGCGTTTGTGAAATATTAAGCTTTAAATTGCTATTTTTTGTTAGAGTCACGTGCCCCCCCCCCCCCTGCCAGCTAAATGGTGGTATTTGGATGGCTGAAAAAAATCACGGTTGTGGCATATATAACGTAGTTGAAAGGAAAACTATCACAGCTAAGTAGGCTGTACAAACTTACGAGTAATTGTCGACCAACTTATGAAATGATTAAAATACCAATGATTTTTCTCGAGTGGCACGGCAGGGGCGTCGGGCGGGCACGTCATACCACAGGCTAGCTAGATGCTAATAAGTCTTAGAAAGGTATTGTGGGCCTCGTCAACTTCGGAACCCTATACTTTGCGCGTGGCCCGACACGCACTTGGCCGGTTTTTACTAGTTACTACTTACTACTGGTGTACTGGTCTGGTGTACTTAAGGTTTATACTGGGATTAAAATATTAGGTAACCTGACGCCTAGTGATGTGAACCTAATTCTAATAACGGTAGAAGCGGCGGGTTGCATAGGTAAAAGAAACTTCTTGTCCCAAAGACAACATAGAAACCGTAGGCTCCTTTACTAACTTGGTTAAAATGAAGTAGAATCTTCTAATTAAATTAAATTATAAGCAGCATGGAAAAATATACGTTCCATTTCTATTTGGCCCAGCGGTTTTCTGCTCAAATACTTAATTAAAATTGAATTACACCTGCCCAGTGAAGCCTCGCCTTACACAATGTATTATGTAGTACGTCCACTAAGCTCTCCCGTAAACGATCCCCCGCCCGAAATATAAATGCAAACAAACCTGGATCTATCCCACGTTTTTAAATAAGTAGGTACATAGGTATCTAACCTAATCAATGATACCGGATAGGATGATAGTACCTAATCGAAATTACTGTCTACTATACAATCAACAGCAACGAATTTGGGTCACTTTTTATGGAAAATGCTATGACGTTGACGAATTCATTGCTGTTGTGTGTATTGTTTCACCAAAACGATGTAAGCATATCCATACATTTCTCTATACAAATATTTATTTCGTTGTCTAGCACCCATAGTACAAGCTTTGCTTAGTTTGGGGCTAGGACAATATGTGTGAAATGTCCCAAGATATTTATTTTATTGTATTTACTTATAAGTATCTACATCGCTATTAGGTGCGACTAGGTATTACGTTTTCGTACAGGTTTACACAACTTAGAAGGCGTGTAGATTAAGGAATAATAGGCTTTACGTCAACGGCTATCGGCACCGCCTATCGTGCTATATCAACATCAAAGACCAAGTAGGTACATAACTAACATATACCTGTCACGTGAGTAAGTAGGTAAGTTTCAATGTTTGTACTACCTGCCTACAAAATAATCTTTTTATAAACAGTTTTCCTGAACAGACCTCGGGGTTCTACATTTCCCTATTTTCTTTGAAGTGCCGGGGAAGGGTTGCTAGAGAACTTTTTAAGTGCGTCAAAGTAGTTGTCTGAATTTTCAGACAAGGGATACGAATATTGGAGTTTTTGCATTGTGAGATAAATGTGAAATTAGAAGTTTCGGGATAAGAGACACACAATTTTAATAATAGTACATCACAGACCTAGGGTGGTGAATTTGTAAATGTCCCAGATCGCAGGTTTCTGTGGCCCGAACCGAAGGTGAGGGCCATAAATATGCGATCTGGTGCTTTACGAATTACCGCCCGTGGTTTGTCAAAAGTTTTACGTCTTGCCTTGGCCAAGAAGTGAGATTTTCTCTCCGCGTAGCGGGCAGAAAATCCCACTTTATGGCCAAGGGTGATGTAAAAGGTTTTACGTCACCCTTGGCGGTAAAGTTGGATGTTCTGCCCGCTAAGCGGGGAGAAAATCTCACTTCTTGGCCAAGGTAAGACAAACCACGGGAGGTAATTCATAAAGCCCCAGATCGCAGGTGTTTGTGCACTATTAATAGGTATCTCATCAGCAAATAAACACTAATGGGACATAAGTATTTTTAGGCTTGCTATTGATAGTGGTGGTGGGAATTCATGTGTTAGGCATATTTAGAGGTGTTGTCTTCAAGCTTATACCTAGTAACTACCTCATTACAACTTAATTCGAGTTAGGTACGCTACGCAGTCAAAGTATGGAGGGTATTCAACTTGGTTCCTGTACTTACTTCATATTTTATAGCACGTTTTGAGGTTTTAATCGTTTAAAACTAAAACCCCAGTTTCTAACTCCCACTCTCCTACAGCACGAGGCATCTAAGTCGCGCAATCCAATGAAATAGTTGAATTGCGGATGAATGTCATACATGACAAGAATAGTTTGGAGGAAGTCTTGTCTCAAATTAGAGGAAGTTGGGCAGAGTCGAGTGCTCAGCGAAGTTTAGGCCCAGACAACCCAGAGAACAATTCAGGATACAACAACTTAGGAGCTAGCCTATTAAATTATAACATGTCTCAATTAAATCTGGATGAAATTACTAGAAGTTATTTGATAGTATTATGGAATGCGGACGATATGTTTATGTTACACTGTAAGGCATCATTCAGGATCGGGCAACGCGAAGCCATATAACTCCCATAACTATATAACTATACTTTGAACTTGTATTTTTTTTATACAAACGATCTCATAAACGGCTTTAACGACTTGGACGACATTTGCAATAAGTATAGGGGTTTACGGGCTAGAAAAAGCGATTTACTTAGCTAGGCCTCTTTAACTAGGTTTTTTATCTCATATCTGGGAAAACCTCATTGTACTTGACGTGATGTGACATTGTTTGCGCACTTAGTGGTATTGTTTTTAATTACTTTGTTTTTTTTTTCCAATTTCTTAGCGAAGCAAAGTTAAAGGGGCTTCATCGTCATCATCATCATCACCATTTCAGCCGAAAGACGTCCACTGTTGGATATAGGCCTCCCCCAAGGCTCGCCACTCAGACCGGTCCTGTGCTACTTGCTTCCACCGGTTTCCCGCGACCTTCACGAGGTCGTCGCTCCATCTTGTTGGAGGTCTACCGACAGCTCGTCTCCCGGTTCGCGGGCGCCACTCGAGAACTTTCCGGCCCCATCGGCCATCAGTCCTGCGAGCAATGTTCCCCGCCCACTGCCACTTAAGGCTCGCAATTCTTCGGGCTATGTCAGTGACCCTAGTTCTACTGCGGATATCCTTATCAAAGGGGATTAGATCATTTTATTTTGTTGTTTAGATCACAGACGTAATACATCAAGCATGAAGTTCGATATGATGTGCCTTGAAAATAATTTGGGAAAAACTTAACTATTAGTCAGGACTATTGTAGGTTAGGTTAGGTACCATTTATTTCTAACGCTGATACTAAATACTCTTATTTGCGAGAACATCAATAATTTAGATAATTTTGCATCTAATTTTAATATTTAATCCTTTCTTGGTAATTATTAACTTTAACGTGATCTAAGTGAAAGTAATCGACGTTGTAACTGAGCTAAATAATATTAATAGATTCTATACAATGGTTATTAACGATGTGCGTCGCAGAACATCATGGTAATAAATGATAGTTAGAACGGGATCTGAGTGCTAGAGATTTATTCTAGATCTATTTCTAGACTCCCTCGTAGATAGCTGAGGCGATTAGGTACATTTATTTTTCACGTAGACTTGCGTGGGCAGAGCTATATTAGCTAGACCGATATAAAATTTAAAAATACCCATACAACTTACCTACACTTGAACATTTCTAATATCATCGATTTTAGTGACAATAATATTTGGGTCAATCCGTTCTCCCGTAAATATAAGCCGTGGTAGCCTAGTGGTTTGACGACGGCCTCTCGTGCGGTGCGGTGGTACCAATGGGAGAAAAAAGAAGAAAAATGGTAATAGAACCTCCTCCTTTTTTGTTATCAGTTAAGAATACATATCATATAGTAGGTACATTTGTTTCATCAGGTACCTACGGTATCGCGACCTCGTCTTGGATTCGAGTCACGCAGTGACGCGGGTCGCCACGCAATTTGTCGCCGTCGCGGGCTGACTCACGACGATATGTTTCGTTATTCCACTATATCTTGTGTTCACGAGGACTTTAAACGTCCTGAAAGTGACAAACTGAGAAAGGCGAGTTCAATAAACATTATTGGACTTTAGACAAAAGTAAAGTTGATATTCAAAAGCAAACTAGGTAGTTAAAGCCGTTGGCAAATCTCTAAATGCAGCACCCACTGTAGTGATTTAAAGACACGCGGCAGCGTTGCCCGCCCAAGACAAGTTTTTAGCGACACCGGCCATTATGTTTTCTTGCCTAGGTATGCCTATTATTGGTAATGGTGTACCTACTGGTAAGCGACTTAATTAAAAAAAAACCGTATTACCTCAATTTATTTTGGTATTATACCATTACTCAATTACTACTACTACTACAGCGTAATTGCGTCCCACTGATGGGCATAGGCCTCCCCTCATCATGAGAGGGTTTGGGCTATAGTCCCCACGCGGGCCCAGTGCGGATTGGGGACTTCCCACACATCTTTGAATTACTTCGCAGCAGTTCTTTGAATTATTACGTGCAGGTTTCCTCACGATGTTTTCCTTCACCGAAAAGCTCATGGTAAATTCAAATAGAATATCGCACGTAAGTAAACTTAGAGGTGCGAGCCGGAATCGAACCCCCGACCCTCGGCATGAGAGGCGGTACGGCTTTTTACCTCAATTAATTAATAATATTTCTGTGTGATTTTGTTATTTAAAGAATCCTGTTGTGACAAGTCCGACATCATTTATTTAGTTACGTGAAACTTGTAGTTTGTAAGTCGCTGTTATAATAACAACAGGCCCAATAGCAGTTCGAAAGCCCTTGCCAACGTTATTAAGTTGACGGCGTCTAGAATACACATAGCCCAGAATATGATATTTGAAGACAAAACGCCGTTATTTTAATGGACTTCAAAAATTCAAAAGATGGATGTTCTCGATTCGGTTGGATGTTATATATGTATACATGGTGGGTCAGAAAATATGGCAAATAATTAACCCTAATAAAAATTGTATAGGATTCAGGCGTCGCTCACACAACCAATCCGATATACAATTATTTTTTTTACCAAATCAAAAAAAAAACAAAGACCTATACAATATACTTAGAATCGATAGCCGATACTGTGGGTTAATTATTTGCCATATTTTCTGACCCACCGTGTATATTTTATTATATACTACTTATATATATTTTATTGAGATTCCACCACCACCATCACCACCACAACAGTCTATTTTAAGTCCCACTGTTGCGCACAGGCCTCCTCTCATCACGAGAGGGTTTGGGCTATAGTCCCCATGCGGGCCCATAATTGAGATTGTTTTTGGCAACTGAGTATAAAATTTGTTAAAATAGTAAATTTTAAACAATATTTTTTCCATTAAAAATCTTTGGGCTAAAGGTGTCTAATATAGCAAATCCAAGTAGTCATATGATAGTGTTCCACCAGTATAAAAAAATAAGTAATTTTTAATAAACGTCATTGGACTAAGTAGGAACAAGTTTATCAGCTTTCAAGACCACTAGTAAGTTCTTCCAAGATTATCTCGTAGGTAATACTTAAGGTTTCCATTGCTAACAACGAAATGGTTATAATACAATTTAGTATAAAAAAATATATAAATTAAATAACGTGTTACCTACTTAATACATTAAGAGTCCCCAGTACGCTCCTTTATCCATAAAAACATAGTTACGTTTTATTTCGCAAACTACTTATCAGATTGGCACCAAATTTTACAAGTAATAGAGCAGAGATATAAATGTCCAAAATACACTTTGATTGTAATAAATTTAATAACAAAGAAACTAGGACCATTTTAGTTTCCTCCATACAAACTTCAAAATTCAGTTTTTGGCTGTAATTTAATTGTGTTTTATTTTACCACGACTTTTACTAATTTTGGACACTCACAATAATGATTTTATTATGTGTACCAAGTTTCGAGTCAATCTGTTTAGTAATTTGGGAATAAAAGCGAAACTACGTTTGTATGAAAAGGGACTCTTAATGATTATAATAACTGTATACAATAAGCAACCGTTTGCATTTCCAGCGTTAATACCACTTCTGTTTTAATCTGTGCAACAGGACAGCGTGGTTGAAGTGCTTAGTTGCTCTTACCAAGTTCCCCGCGGGCGGAACATCTTGTATTACGCTACTCTGGGCAAGTTGCGAGACAAACTATGAGACGGCCCCATAGTCATAAAGGATCTAGCTTGACGGCGAAGATGGCTCGTTTATCCTAGCTAGGAAGCTAAATTATCAAATACTATGTATCAAAAGTTCTATTGAGTAGTGAGTATCTAATTGAATAGTGATAGAGCTACCTAGTTACCCATAGGTATACGGCGGACACGGCAATCCGAATGAAGTGTCAATGTTTGCGTGCGAGGACGTCTGTACACTTGTAAATGTATGTGTACCAGTACGCGCGCTAACGATTCACTCACCATCTCCGGATGAAACAATGAGGGTAAGGCGAGTTGGGCGCGAGTTGCATCCGTCCCAGATTCAGGCGGGTGATTCCGTGGTCATTCTGTACGTAGTACTATTAAATATTCTGTGCCATAGGTACCTACCTACCTTCTATAAGGAAGACTTAATAGTACTTATTTTGTAACGTTTTAGGAAGATCTTATAAGGTTGAAATTCATATATGCGTGCGTACCTGTATTCGCACCGCCTGCTGTATATGTATGCCATACTTTTTGTGTAATTACGTTTATGTATGTACTGTTCCTTGAATGAGTCATATGTGTGGTGTTCAATAAAGTGTATTGTATTGTATTGTATATCTATCTACTTAATCCATGCCTAACTGCAATGGAAACCAACGTTGCTCCAGAATTTGTAGACAAGATTTTAGGTATTGGCATCTTTTGTCAGTGAGCTCAGCTGAATGGAGTGGTTTCGAAAGCTTTGTACAGTCTTCATCAGCAAGCATTCATGGAAGCAAACAGGGTCATCATAAATATCTCAACACGATCTTATTGTCAAGACGTTATAGTGTATGTTCAGAGATTTATGATCACCCTTATTCGCTCACATAACATCTGACGGCGACTGTACTACGCAAAAAGGCAATAATAACCATTTCGAGTTCAGAAAATTCATTCTAAACCAATTACATCTTAAACTAAGTCTCCGTAAAGTATCTGAAAGTTGAGCAAAGTACCTATAGAAGTATAGAGTTAGAAATTGAGCTCATTAAAATCTTCAATTTACACTTAAATTCAATTTTGCTAAAAATTTGAAATTATGTAGTAATTTTAATACTTAAGTACTTTTCATGGAGTTAGTCGGAAATCGAGCATACAGCCCTCATAATGGTAAGTGGTTAATGACCAAAGGACATGAGCAGTTGTAAGATAACGAATGCGTTACTGCCTGATGACTAAGATTGAACGCCTCTATACCTGTAATTTCACCATTTAAAGGGTTACCCTTTCGTTACCGGAACGCTACAGTGCATACAGTGTGAGCACATCTGCTTGGCGTTAGGTTAACAGGTAAGATGGAAGATGCTTTAGGTCCTACCATCACCAGATTATATTGTCAAAATATCGCGTTAGAAATTAACGTAATCAGCGCAAAAAATCAGGCTGAAAGTCACGGTCCACAAATGGCTGTCATACAAAATTATACCAATTTATTAAGCCAAGTCAGAAACCTGACACCTAACAGCGACATATGTGCTGCTACAAAATACGAACTTCGTATCTCGTGTCCTATGAACGTGGAATATACGCTTTAACAGCTGAGGCTTAGGGTAGCGGTAAGTTTGAGTTTTTAAACGAGATACGAGGTTTTTTGTGCGAATTGACGATATCTTTTGTAATTTATGGGCGCGCGTGACGGGCGGCGGCGAATGTTTTGATAAATCCGGACAAAACGGTGCGCTTTGACATTACGTGACATATGCCGGTGCGGTGCGGGTAAAACTTATTGTCGCTGTTTGGTCGGGACTTTGTCATCGAATTGAAACAGCGGCTGAAGGGACTGTCACTAAGGCCAGTCAAGGCAAGTGCGACAGCGGTATAAAGTGGACCTAAATGAATATATTTCCGTCTATTTGTTGCATGGAGATAAGATATCGTTAGTTGAATAATATGTGTAGTTACTAACATATATAATAACGTATTAATATTTATGGTAAGTAGGTGCGCACTTGCTCGATTGTTATGGTTTCAGTGAGCTGGATTTGCGTTTCATTTATCCTTAAACGAAATACAATTTCAAATTTCCACGAAAATACGACTGGTAGGTATGTAATAAATTTTACAATGCTCGTTTCATAATTTTAATGTAACTAGTTATGAAAAATGCCCGCCAAATCACGCCATCCATTTTTAAAATTGAATACACTCGTGCTCTATGTTCTTCGGACACGCCAAGAGTAAGTAAGTTCAAAAACTTGCAGTTAAAAATGTCGAATTTCTCAGTGTCCTTCTTTTTAGGAAAAAAATCTTCTAACATACTTGTAACATATTTAATTAGCAATTTTATTGATTAAATGCCCACTTATTTCTAACTTACTGAGAGGCGATAAACGAGTCAGGAATATTTCAAAGTAGGTAGATATTCTAAAAAATTCCAGCAATACTCGTAAAGTAACACGTAAAGGCATTAAAATGCCGTCCGTTTTAAGATGAATAACTGCGAGTGTTATTTAATATTGCAGCAACCAGCGAGATTCCTACGTTTTTTACATTTTCAGTCTTATAAATCATCCCTGTTCATAACGGGAAGTACCTTAAGGCGATGCGAAGAGGTGAAACATCAAACAGTATCTAAGACGATGTAGGTAATTTACAAACGTCTCTTCAAGGAGGCAATGGGGTAGGACGCTCCCCCCATCTGACAAACATCAATCGAAGAAATCATTTTATTTTTCACTTTATTGGAACACGTGATTCGCTATTAATCCTACAAGGGTTCAGGGGCCTCATTCGGGAAGCAGAGATTTCATTGGGATTCTATACGGAACGTCAAAATGTCACGGCGTTGAAACTATGCGTGAGCGATCCTATAGGGAACCTCCCTGTCCCTATTTGACTTCGAATATAGCACCAGTCAGTGATTAACTATAAATAGATATGGCTCTTTTGCTGACACAGGATCTATATCTTTTCTAAGTTTATTGAGCGAGTAAATAGTCGATGGATGATCGCTTCCTCGCCCTGGGTGGGACTAGTGCCTTAGTGGTAAGACAGCCATAGATTAAAATATAGATACTGTCTTTTCAGGTATTTACCTGTGTGTGTTGTCGCCTTAAACCTTACTCACACTGCAGAATACCCAGCATAACCTACGAGGAGTCTCGCGGGGTATTTTCATCTAAAAACTATTCGGTGCACATGAAATTCCTGTAAATGATATTTAATGGGAGCGCTCCTTTGATGCGGTTACTGTTTTACCAAACTAATTTTACACATGTTCAAACCTTTGAAACTCCCAATTGTGTGCGTGATATGGATCAATTTCGATTGTGGTTTGGTCGGGTGGCGGCTTGCGGTTAATGTTTTGGCTCTAGACGGCGGTTTAATTGTATGGGTCGTGTATGAGTGTGTATTTTCCAGGGGATTCAGGCTTTAATTTGCGTAATTAAATATTCTAATTTGATATTTTAATTTTGAAATACATAAACGGTATTCGTCTCGCTTATAAACTACGGTGAGTATTATTAAATTAATAATAGGTAGAAGATACCCCAATCCCCATTCCGCGCTGGGCCCGCGTGGGGGACTGTAGTCCAAGCCCTCTCGTGATGAGAGGAGGCCTGTGCCCAGCAGTGGGACGCAAATAGGCTGTAGTAGTAGTAGGTATTTAACTCTAACTATTGGTTTTCCATAGGTTCATTCCAGTTCAGATTTAGTCCATTCCAACCATAAGTAGTATACCTATTGTTCCATGGAGTTGATGCTATAATATAAGGTTTGGTTAGTATTCTTATTCATAAAAAAATGCCAAACACTGCACGAAAAATACGAAAATAAATTGAAGTTTTTGAAAATTTCGAGTTTAAAAATCATATAGAGATAAACAACGATAACATGGGCCGCCCCTCTAAATTTCGAAACGCGTCAATGTATTTGTGAAAGTATTTACAAAGCACCTACAAGACTCCCAAAGCATGTGTGCGTGCTGAAACAGCTTTAGTCAAACAATGCTTACAACTACGTACACCAGCGGTATTACACATTCTTTCGTAAGCATGTGAAGCACAATGAAAGAAGAAGATTCATAAGTAAGCTCAAACGACTATCAATCAAAAAAACTTATATAGCCTTAACGAATACTTAGAAGACAAAATAACTATATGAGACTAGTAACAACGTTAATATTCACATAGTCACACATACACATGCACATAGAGACATACACACGCACACATACACGAATACGTCAAAGCTCCAAGATTTATTTTAATATCCGTCCCGTATGTGTGTATAATGAATACGTAAAATGTTAGTGATTTATTAAGTACTTTGTACTTTTGCTACACCCTCACAGGGTCCATAATGTTAGTACTTAGATATTTTGTATTACACCTTGTAACATCATGGACAGCAATAAATTATGACTATGAAATAGTAATTGGAGGGGCGAGTCATGTTCACCTCTACAGTCTTATACTTTGAAGAGGTAACACTCCACGTGTCTTAGAAGTTTGATAGTACCTTAAGAAGGCTGGCGCGAAGGAGCGTTAGTTTCGACGCGTCACCGGGCGACTATTAGTCTCCCGCTTCAATAAGATCCACCTGTGCAGTCGGCTTACATTAATCTTCCTTTCGGGGGGAAAAAACAACTTGGTCAAAGGTGAAGTGTTGCGCGGCGCAAGTTTAGAAATATTGGCACAGGGCGGACACGGGCTATAAAAGCAAAAGAACACAATTCGAGTGAAGTGTCAATGTTTGCGTGCGAGGACGTCTGTGCACTTGTAAATGTGTGTGTACCAACTAAGCGGGCCAGTCATCCACTCTCCATCTCCGGATGAAACAAATGACGGTAAGGGCGAATTAGCAATGGGCGAAAAATGACAATGTGCTCAATTTTTTTTTAAGGATAGGAATAACCTTCCGTATCAAGAGAAAAAAGTCTCAGAATTTTCCGTGCCGTAGATTCTGCGTAAAAAATAAAATTGGTTTTGCGTTATGACGATTGAAATAAAGGTGTTTCCTTGGTCCAAGTATGCAGCATTACTTCTTGAAAAAAAGTGTTGACACTAATGACATTATTGATTTTTTTCAATGAAATGAAATGAAATGAAATCTACGGCACGGAAAATTCAGAGACTTTTTTCTCTTGATACGGAAGGTTATTCCTATCCTTAAAAAAAAAATCGAGCACATTGTTACTTTTCACCCATAGCCAATTGGGCGCGAGTTGCGCGTCGGCTAGATTCAGGCGGTTGTTTCCGTGGCCATTCTGTATGTAGTACTATTAAATATTATGTGATATTGGTACAAAATAACAGACACAAGGACAATATGTAGACTGAAGTGTCCTTACATGCGGCGTATATCGCATAAGCTCTGTATGTGAGCAATATCCAGGGTGCTTCAAATTTTCATACAGTCTACCTAGGCAGCGACATCTATTATCGCATTTAACACTTATTACGTGCTGTTTTGTATAGTACCTTAGTTTTTCTTTAAAATTACTTATATAATTTATTCACAAGATACGCCACATCTGAGCAGTGGGCACAATTACAGTATCCCATCCCATTGCTGGTCACAGGATTATCTAAATATATAAAACTCAAAGGTGACTGACTGACTGACTGATATAGTGATCTATCAACGCACAGCCCAAACCACTAGACGGATCGGGCTGAAATTTGGCATGCAGGTAGATGTTATGACGTACGCATCCGCTAAGAAAGGATTTTGCAAAATTCCCACGGGAACGGGAAAAAAAGGGATTTTTACATTTTAATGTTTAGGCGCGTACGAATTCGCGGGAAACATCGTAGAGATCTGAAATTTGGCATGCAGGTCCCTTGGGGAGCGTAGAGGAGCACTAAGAAAGGACTTCCCGAAAATCCCACGGGAACGGGAAAAATGGGATTTTTACATTTTAATGTTTAGGCGCGTACGAAGTCGTAGGAAACAGCTATCTATCTATCTAAATATATAAAAGAAGAAACTGACTGACTGACTGACTGACATATCAACGCAGAGCCGAAACTACTGGTCGTAGAGAGCTGAAATTTGGCATGCAGGTTCCTTGGGGAGCGTAAAGAAGCACTAAGAAAGGATTTTCCGAAATTCCTACGGGAACGGGAAAAAAAGGGATTTTTACATTTTAATGTTTAGGTTGCGGGGATCACCGTAGAGTGCTGAAGTTTGGCATGCAGGTTCCTTAGGGAGCGTAGGGGAGCACTAAGAAAGGATTTCCCGATATTCCCACGGGAACGGGAAAAATTAAATTATAATCCTAGATTACAAACACTTTCAAGAACACGTTATGCAGATTACCTACTGTTAGATTACCTGCCTATTGTCCAGTAAAAAGGAAATGATTGATGAGTTCACTAAAACATTCTTTAAACCAGTCTGCTATTACCTAAATAATGAATTTTGGCACCAAACTATTTATTCATAAGAGATTAATGAATCAGTGAAAAAAAAGGAAAAATCTATACATATAATAAATAATAATTCTGTAGAAGAAGTCGCGGCTGAAAATTGAAAATTAAAAGAAACTATCAAGTCAAAGGGACTATATGAACGATACTGAACACAAAATAACGATTTTTAGAAAAAAATACTGTATGTCTGTATGTCCGGATTTAACTCGAAAACTACCGGACGGATTGAAACAAAATTTGGTATGGAGGTAGTTTATAACACTGGTCAACATATAGGCTACTTTTTATCCCGAGGAAATGCATAGTTCTCGCGGGAAGGCTATTAACAAATTCCACGCGGACGAAGTCGCGGGCAGAAGCTAGTCATGAGCATAATTGCGGTGAGCTATGAAACATCGCAAGGAAAACAGTATCAGCGAAATAATTCGAGTGTTGCTGAAGTGTTGGCTATATGTATAATATAATATCCCATTTTATTGGCAATACCGAGGTCTCCGAAACTACACTATTGTATGTAATTATGGAGTGTGGAATGTGTCTTGGTAAGGAGCGCACTCTTATATGGCGAAACAGTTGAAAACGTGTCTAGCGGATTTGATAAGCAACAAAACAAAACACACTCTCCTCACAACCGTTTTCGCTGCGATTTCGCCTTAGCAGCGCCATCTAGAGGCGCTACTGCAGACTATCCGCCTAGGTGGCTTGACACTTGTGGCGACCGCAGCACCTCCAACCTACCCGATTTGGTGTCCACTTTTGTAACTATAAAGATTGCGCTCCTTTACTTCAACCCTCCATATTTGTAATGTAACCCTCCATACCTATATGTAATGACAAACTTTGACATTGACAGCCAAACCTGACATGTGCGGCGCCATCTGGTGAGCAGGAATACGATGGTCCTCATTCGCTCCTGACTTGTCCAACACGGCTTTACGCGGTCAGATATTTTTCTAAAAGGCGGTAATGGCGGTTGATTGTGAAGCAGCCAGTAATAGATGACGTCACTACAGGTGGCCCGAGCTCGCGTTGACTTCTGCTAGGGAAAACCAACTGGTATTAAAATACGGCGACCGAGCTTTGCTCGGGTGAAAATAGCTAAAACCGAGTTTTCTCAGATATTAGACCTGTCTAGATCGATTTGTCGCCCCGGAAAACCCCTATATTGCAAATTTCGTCGAAATCGAGAGCCGTTTCTGGGATCGCTTGTAGAAATAAATAAACAGAGAAATTATACAAGTTCAGCGCGTTTAAAGTACTTATACGACGCTAAGTATTTAATAATAATAATAGTCATATTTCGAACAAACACATACGTACGGGGTCCATAATTATTTTGTTAGTAACGAACAATAATTATTAATGTACTTTATGTATTAAATTTCCTTGTTTAAACTTTTTATTTATTTCATGGAACTAGATAAATAGTACATTACAGACCTAGGGTGGTGAATTCGTAAATGTCCCAGATCGCAGGTTTCTGTGGCCCGAACCGAAGGTGAGGGCCATAAATATGCGATCTGGGGCTTTACGAATTACCACCCGTGGTTTGTCAAAAGTTTTACGTCTTGCCTTGGCCAAGAAGTGAGATTTTCTCTCCGCGTAGCGGGCAGAAAATCCCACTTTATGGCCAAGGGTGATGTAAAAAATTATACTGAACTAATTTAAATCTACTTAATTTCTTTGCAGGACGCATGTTTAGGATTGCAAGCAAAAAGAGAGCACACATTTTCTTGGCAAAATCCTTAAGGCTTTTTAAATCAATTTATGCTGAACAGCCTATGGAATACCTTTTAGGGATAGCTTATGCGCTTCTCATGAAAACATACCTACAAATAAAATAAAAAAATGTAAAAGAAAGAAACCTGTATAAAAATGTTTGATAGCGAGTGGTATAGATGGATACTTTAAATCCGGAAAAGGACATAGGATAACTTTATTTATTTCTAATCTCTTCTACGTGGGGGTTGACTAAGTTATGAATAATTAATTAACAGGTAGGTAATTATTGGTTCCTGTTCAAAGTGTTCGAGAGGTTTAATGACGTGAATATAATAGGGTTTAGCCGGTTTCCGGTAATAGCTCTGTTTATTATGGGAACGCAGCGACAGTAAGGCAATTTGTATCATAGATACGTCATATTTAATCTGCAATACATTATTCATACACTGACCATATTTATTAATTTGTTTACTAATACAAGCTAGCTGTCAAACATCGCACTAGTCGAAAGGCATCCACCGCTAAACATTGAGGACCACCAAATATATAAATAATACTTTAAACGAGTTACAGGTGAGCACACTTTATTAGGCGCGTCGTGAATCTTCGATCGCGCAGACAAGGAAAGAATTCTCCGAAAATACACGAAAGAAAGCGTATACCTAAAATCGACCTTATGCGATCGTTATAGTATTCATATTATTTTATCGTCAGTTAATGTCTCATTCGTACAAGACACGCCCACTACACACACTGACAGGATTACACCTCGGGACATTATTATTTGGGAATACTACAGTATTAGAGGGATGTCGATGAGATATTTCGATATTTCACACAAATACTGTACCTACTTATACAGGGTGACAATATTTTAACCACAGTATCAGTTATCGATTCTGAGCATGTTTTTGTGTTTTTGTTTTTTTTTCGAGTTGGTAAAAAATATTTTTTGTATGGCCCAGTATGGGATTCGTGGTGTGATCGATACGTGGGTTGAGGGCCCTTGGCTTTTATTGTCAAAATGGAAAGAAGAAAAACCAATTGTAACATGACAGTCTTTAAGTTTTTTTTAGTTTAAACATATGACAAGTTATTTTTTTAATACTTACTTTCCACCGGACTGAGATGAGAAAAATCATTTCAGTTCCTTATCATTACGATACATATTTATTATTAAGAAATTACTTATATGGCTCATAACATGGAGAAACTAAAATAACGGTTCCTTGTGGACTTCTGAACCCTAAAAAGTTGCAAGTTCGCCTTATCTCGGTTTAATTTAATTAATTCGGTTAAATGATTATTTAATAAAATATAACTATATAATCTATTGATACCAAAACATCTCACTGCATTGGTAACAAAATATTTATAAAATGGCATTACTTTTATTTGGCTTAATGTGTACCACTTTAATTAAATACGTGCATTCACTGCGAATAAACTTGGAGCGATAACAGCGCCCCAGGCGTTTGGTGACGACACTACATGACAGGCGTCATCGTCATAATATTATGTGTATGCCAAGGTAATTATCGTTAGATATTCGTAATTATTTTATACTGATTAGTTATTCTAAGTTTGTATTATACGAAATATAGCTATTTGTATAAAAATATCAGTGATTGACACCTAAACACAGTTAGTGAAACAAATAGTTTACGTAACATTTACAAGATGGCGCTACTATTTCACTTAAAATCATCATAAAATATTTACAGTGTCTAAGAACTGGGATGAGTCACTTGCTGATTGATTAATCCCCGCGGTATCGACCAATCAGCAAGTATCAGTATTTCCCGCGGTTTTTAAATTCGACTTCTGCGCAGGTACATCGGTAAGCCTTTCAAGTTGTGTTCACCTGTATCTGGCTACAATATATTCATTTACACAAATAATCTGAGAAACGGCTCTAGCGATTTGGACTAAATTTGGAATATAGGGATTTTCGGAGGCGACAAATCGATCTATCTCGTATGGGGAAATGAATTTTCAACCGACGAAAAAAAAAAGGAGGAGGTTCTCAATTGGACGCGTAAATATATATATTTTTTATGTATGACCACGCATATCTCCGTCAATTGTAAACCGATTTCGATGATTCTTTTTTTAATTGAATAGTGTACCTCCAACTTGAACCCTTTTAATAATTTGGTTTAGTTCTGATGATGGGATCCATGACAAAACGAGGGAACTCCTCGATTTTGGCATCAATTACAAAGACTACAGTGAGACTTACGTCCCATCGTACACATGTTTGGAAACTATAGCCGAAAAAAAAATTTTAATAAAAAAATAGAACCTACTTCAAACTCCGACAGCCTGTGAAGTCGGTGTCAAGTGAACCGCCCCAAAGCTATGACTATCTTATAGTGAACTTGACACCAACTTCACAGGCTATCGGAGTTTGAAGTCGGTTCTATTTTTTTATTTAATAATTTTCATTCTTATTTTCAGCGATGCAAAGCTCGATCGCCAACGTGCCTACTTACTATAATACAATTATTTATATGGTTTCAGATCTGTGACTAACATAAGTTTAGTTATTTTTTCAGTCTATGCTGGTGACTTTACATATAGTTCTATTTCTGAAAACAGAAAATGTGTTTAAATTTTCCAGTCATACGACTACTGCGTATAATTTTACTACGACTCGTCGCCTACAGCAAATTGGTAGCAATACATTATTATAATATAGCAATGAATCAAACTTAAACACCAATAATGTGCCGTTTATTATATAGTCCCCGCCGGAACAGGTGATAATGATAACACAGGTCATAACTGGAATGGTACCATGGATCTGTGAAATTATTTAATTCCATAAGCATGACAAAGTTGAAAATCACCCATGTTTATTAGGATATAATCAGTCGATGAAATGTATTCAGTTATTATGGCTGTTAACCTTTTCATAATTTTTGGTTACTTTTTTGAAATTGAAGTTCGAAAGTGTAGCAACTAACAGAATGTAAATATACAACCACTATTCTCCACGTAGATTGTGGGCAATATATAAGTTTGTGTTGTTTTTTTTGCAACAATCCTTTTATTAAAATGTTCAAAATTGGATACTTACACGTATTTTAGCTATACCACCGTTTATAACTTTTAAGAAATATACTTACTTATTTCAATTTTAATTTTAACATCTTCAACCTAACCGTAGAGTCCATCCTAAAACCAGGCGTTTAACAAATCAACCACGTACCGAACATAAAATTATCATAACGAGCCCAGCACTTAATTTATGTGCTTACTCTAATAAATAAATTCATTTGCTCGCCATTAAAAGCATTTTAAGGGGAATTGTTTACTTTTTGAACGGACGTTGTTTACTGCGAGTTTGTTTGCCTTGCGCAGTTTATGAAAGCGGATTGAAAGAAATTTAAAGTCGCTACATAATAGGTAGTAAGAGGGCATAATAGGTGGTAAGTAGGTAGTCTGTCTGTCTGCCTGTTCGTGATAAACTCAAAAAGTACCTACTGGACGGATTATTAATAAGTTTATCTTTTGGTTTTCACTCTTAGAAAGAGAGGTTCATGAGGAAGTGTTCGAACGCGGGGCGGGCCGCTCTAGTATATTCAAATTTCCTTTACTTAAAAGCCCGCCCCCCTTATTTTATGTCTTTTTTATACATTGCCTGTGTTATTGTTGTTTCGGTTTCACCACACACTGGAAATAACACATGGCTCACTTCACGGCACATAAATATGAACCTGCAAATATGCGGAATAATCTTTACCGATACCTTTCATTTTCCATCACCTTTCCAGGTAAATCTACTTCTTGATTTAAGAAAAGAAACTCAAAAGAAAAACAAGAACCTATTGTATAGTGACCGCGTTACCTTCTTGTTTTACCCGATAAATATAACGCGACAGCTTTAGGGCGCCGTGCCCGACGAAATTAAAACTTGCCCTATTTTTGCATTAATCACAAAAATCCAATTCCATAAGGTCAAATAAGTACACTTTCATTAAAAAAATGTATACTTATAATAAAATAAATCTGTAGAAGTTTAGTGCGTGAATAAGCATGACACAACTTAGAAGGAGTGCGGATTAACGCATTCACTGCCACTTCTGTTTTACGAACTTTCGCCAGGTGCCACATCTGTCATTAAGGGAACATTGCAACGCACATGTGCGTTCAAGGCACTGCGGGAAAGTCAGCAAAACGCATATATGCGTCGGTGGCAGTGAATGCGTTAAGCAAAAACATATGCTATGTAGATCTTCTACTATCTAAAGTCCCGCGCCTTCACATTTCAAAACGCTTCAATTTTGTTATTATTATTTAAAAAGCACCACCAACACTCTCAACGCATAGTTGATGGTTGTCTCAGCACATGTGTTGAGAGTGTTGGTGGTGCTTTTTAAATACATTGATGCGTTTTGAAATGTGAAGGCGCGGGACTTTAGATAGTATAGTCTCTATGCATCGATGGCTTAAGTGCTTCGTCGTGCGCCTTCTAATATGTATAGTGCTATAATAATATGTGTGTAGGTATGTCCGGTTTTAACTCTGTTCTGTTCAGGGAAATGGTAGGTAGTACTGGTGCGATAGAGGGATGCCGGGTGGATTGGGTGGAGGAGGGCATGGGCTTCAGACCTCTCACTCATTGAATGAAACGCAGTAACAGGCTATTACTTCACTTCACGCAAGGGCGGATCTAGGGGGGGGGGGTCATGGGGGTCATGAGGGTCATGACCCCCCCCCCTCGGCAGGACTAGGTCTACTGATATAAAGTACCTACGTACGTGAAAGGGGGAGGGGAGTTGTATGACGTGACCCCCCTGAGTCGAAAGCGATCCGCCCTCGTCTTCACGCTGATTTTCTGAGAGAACGTAGGTAGGTAGTATAGCACGACACAACATAGAAGGCCCGCGGATTAAGCCATAATAGACTGCGTCAACGGCTTAAGTGGTTCGCCGCGCGCCTTCTAAGTTGTGTATTGCTACACTTCAGCGGATGAGTACCTAGTCATCAAAGATTATAGCGTACCTACTGATAAAATTCGTTTCCACTAACCAGTGGTGAATTCATTTCTGTTAAATTCATTTAAAAGTGACGTGTAAAAGTGCCCAGATATGGTCTATTTGCTGAATAAATATTTTGATTTTTTTGATTTGATTTGACAGTAGCATAGAAGAAGTAAGGTAAACTTAGAATGACAACCTTCAAACAAATCAGCATACGCCCGAAACAAGTGTTAAACGCGATAATAAATGTCACTGCCCACTGCCCAGGTAGCCTGCATACAAATTTGAACTCTATGAGCAACATCTAGATGGCGCTGTACAGGCGAAGTATGAAAATTTGAAGCTCCCTGGCTATTTCCGATGTACGCGGTAATGTAAGGAGATTGACAGTCTTATATAAAGGTAGCTATTTTGATATGAATTGAAGTATTTAACTTAAGAGTTAAAGTGTTTAAGCGCCATCTTGCGGCTAGAACGAGTTGGGCGAGGCTCGTTATTTATAACTCGAGTTAAGGGCCGTTCCCTTCGTTTTTTAACTAATTATAAAGTCAATTAGGGCAGGGCACGATGCAAATTCTGTAACAGATTATAAAGTTACGTTTATCATGACTCTGATATTATTTGCTGTTTCAAGTTTAAAGCGTCTGTAGCATTTAAAACGTATAGAAATCTATAAAAACAAAAATTATATAAAACTACTGTTGTGTGCCGGTAGGTAGTTAAGGCAGCCGGTGAAATTTTTGGCACAGAGGCATTCCATCTTAGGCCTCAGGGTAGGCAACGCATTCGAGATCTTACGGTTTCTTAATGGGGGATCATAGGATTTCGGTGTCCATGGGCTGCAGTGACCTCTTACCATCAGGTGGGCTGTGCGCTCGTTTGCCTGTACCAATGACCCAAAAAAACTATTCCGTTACTGACTGACAGACAGAAAATTCACAGCCGAAGTTACTAGACGATGAAAGCTGTGGAATGCAGGTTCATTCGGGAGTGTAGGTAGTGGAGCACTAAGAGAAGATTTTCCGAATTTTCCAGGAGAACGTAAAGAAATAGGACCATATTAATATAATATTAGTAAGTATGCGAAACTAACACTGTCTGTCTGTTAACTCTTACCTCTTCAGGCTTAAACCACTGGACCGAAATAGATGTGGCATAGAGATATAGTTGGATCTCCTTCCCCGGACATTAGCTAGTTTTTATCCCGGAAAACGCATAGTTTGGATCACAATAGCCAAATTCCACGAAGTCGCTGGCAGAAGCTGTTTTGCTTATAAACTTGATACCTTAATTTATTTGTACCCACACAAACCTAAGTTCAGTTCCACATCTAGTAAGGTAAGGGAATCTCCACTACAACTAAAACAATTCGAATTAGGAACTCGCCCGGCCACTGCAAAGGTAAGTCCCGCAGTCACTAAATACCTGGACTCCCTATAACTCCTGGTAACAAGTTACGTGCCATGTACTGTTGAAAAATGGGGAGTAAACAGCAAATACACTCAAGTTTGCCAATATATACACACTTTTGCAGCTTACTCCGTTGTAATAAGGTCCAAAAGTCCATATTAATGAATGCGATTGTACTTAATCCTTTTTTATGGAATAAGCTAAGCCATTTCGCGTCTTGTACATTGATTGTAAGATTTGTAAGCTTCTACTATTTTGTATGTAATACATGCACCACTGGAGCGCAGAATATTTAATAGTACTACATACAGAATGGCCACGGAATCACCCGCCTGAATCTAGCCGGCGCGCAACTCACGCACAACTCGCTCTTACCGTCATTTGTTTCATGCGGAGATGGAGAATGGATCATTGGCCCGCGTAGTGGTACACACACATTTACAAGTGTACAGACGTCCTCGCACGCACACAGACGTCCAAGCACGCAAACATTGACAGTTCATTCGAATTGTGTTCGAAATCGTGCTTTTAAACGCCGTTTCCGTCCTGTGACTGGAGCCAAAGAAAGACTTTGCAGCTTTGTAATAACAAATACTATTTCATTTCCGCTCCTCTCTCACCGTGCGGTAAACATTGTTTGGAGCGAGTGTTAAACAAAGCCTTTATTGTCCGACCATTCTGCTTAAAGAAATTGCTGTTTCAGTACTAGACTTGTTTTATTTATACACAGCTCTGATCGAGTCAGGTATTTCGCACAATTTCATAAAATCTCTCCCCTATACATGGTGGGTCAGAAAACATGGCAAATAATTAACCCACAGTATCGGCTATCGATTCTAAGTATATTGTATAGGTCTTTATTTTTATTAGGGTTGATAAAAAAAAAATGTATAGGATTCAGGCGTCGCTCACACAACCGATCCCATATACATTTTTTTTTTCCAAGTCGAAAAAAAATATTTGCCATATTTTCTGACCCACCGTGTATATTTAGGTTCAAAGTCACTCAGAGGGCAATGGAGAGGGCTATGCTCGGGGTTTCTCTGCGTGATAGAATCAGAAATGAGGATATCCGCAGTAGAACTAAGGTCACCGACATAGTCCGAAGAATTGCGAGCCTTAAGTGGCAGTGGGCGGGGCACATTGCTCGCAGGTCCGATGGCCGATGGGAACGGAAAGTTCTTGAGTGGCGTCCGCAAACCGGGAGACGAGTTGTCGGTAGGCCTCCAACAAGATGGAGCGACGACCTCGTGAAGGTCGCGGGAAACCGGTGGGAGCAAGTAGCACAGGACCGGTCTGAGTGGCGAGCCTTGGAGGAGGCCTTTGTCCAGCAGTAAGCTGAAATGATGATGATGATTTATTTAGGTAAACAAACATGCTCGTCAACTCCGTATACGATAGGTACGACTCGATTTTTAAAACATCATTTTACTTCAATAATTGTTTCTTCTAATCAGGAAACACCGGTTCTACCATTTTAAATCCTTCGAAAATTATCTATGGGTAGGTACATATAGTAAACTAACATAATACCTAATAGTGTTTCGCTCGGTAAGTTACTTTGCTATCGTTGACAAAACGATGTATGGATATGAAATATTGTTTTCAATGAAAACGAAAGAGCTAACTACATAAGTGCATGTTTTACAGGTCAACTTTTTGTCACTTAACTGACGTAACTACACGTCAGTTAAGTGACAATGAATAACGTCTTCTTCTAATATATTTCTTCAATTTAAGAGCCGCTATGTATCGTATGTCGGAGTCTTCTCGTGACCACGGCCGCTGCATCGCGGCCGAAACGTCGAGGTAAAATATAAATAGTTTTTTACGCGATTTTTCAATTCAATTCAATTCAATCATTTATTTAGCAAATTGGCCACATAGCGGCACTTTTACAAGTCAGAAAAAGAATTTACCAGCGCTTCCTAGACCCATTGCTTGAGAAGAAGTGCCGCAACAAAATCAAGCAGGCCTTTTTTTAAAATTTACAAAATTTACATTACGTGTATAAAATATACATATAGGTACGTACTAAAATTACATTGAAGGGGTGTATAGTCCCTGACTTAAACTTAAATCTAAGATCTTAGAGATGTATAGTCTCCAAGGGTCCAGAAAAAAAATATATAAAAAATTATGGAGATGGCCTCCATTGTCAAATAAATATAAATTCCATAGATGTCGACAGTCTCAAAATGTCAATAAATAATGAAATACATCATATATAAAAGAGTTCATTAATACATGTCAATAAGAACATGATGAGGTCTCTCGCTTAAAATGTTTGACTTAGTCATATATTTAAAGCTAATGATTAAGTCCCGTTAGTAGTGTGTTTAATATCGTATGTCAGCCGTGGTGGCCTAGGGGTTCGACCTACCGCCTCTCACGCAGAGGGTCGGAGGTTCGATTCCGGCTCGCACCTCTAAGTTTACTTATGTGCGAAATTCAATTTGAATTTACCGCTGAGCTGTTCGGTGAAGGAAAACATCATGAGGAAACCTGCACGCATCTGCGAAGTAATTTAAAGATGTGTGTGAAGTTCCCAAACCGCACTAGGCCCGCGTGGGGACTATAGCCCAAACCCTCTCGTGATGAGAGGAGGCCTGTGCCCAGCAGTGGGACGCAAATAGGCTGAAGTAGTAGTAAGATGTATTGTATTCGCCTCTCTCTCTATCTTCTGCTCGCTTTTTGAGGTCGTAATATGACGTCATAATACTTTGGTGCCGCTCGTAGCGAGGTTCGTAGATTGTTTATTGTAGAGGGAAGCGAACCACGAATGCGGCAATGAAAGTGTTAATGAAGACACAGAAGCACGCCTTTATCGAAAATATTTCGCATCTTAATAATGTTGTATCTTATATTATCTCTGGGACATGTTCTGCCAGCCAATCAGCGGTTACTTAAGCATCCAGGCAACATGTGGTGTCCACGGTAAAAGCCGCATTAAGAATTAAGGCGGTCTCGTGCCCCGCTCAGCCAAGTGTTTAGCGGTGAATACTTAATACCTAGGACAGTGTTTAGTACAATGCAGTTACATAATGCAGAACGAAAGTGGACTAATTTGGTACACTTTGCTCACAAATTTGGAGAGCTCTGTAACTTTGTTAAGGTTTTATCTGAGATCAAGTTGCGAGTGGCATAGATGTAAATTAAGAATGCTGTAGTTAGTTTTCTAAAACAAGACACCTAAACACAGTTTTTTTTAAATTAAATGATGAATTGACGACGGACGTCATCTGTTAAACATAAGCCATCCTTTCCCAAATAGGTCCTGCTTTCACGTCGGCCGCCATTTACGAACTCTCTACTCTACAGCAGTGGATCAAGTTACGCGACGGGGTATAAAAACGCTTCGTTTCATATGTACGTAGATACTTCCATAGCAGCGAATCGCACGAGCACGCTACGCACGGACCATGTATTAAACTCACGTTTAGCGCGTGCGTGAGTATCGTGCGCAGCAGTGGGGTTACAGCTTAATCCCACCGGCTACGCGCGAAAGGTGCGCCGTCTAATACCATTAACACTAGGCTAATAGAATCCAAACACAAACTTCTTGTGTATTTTTTTTACATTGACGGTATTTTAATTGTTTGCCAAACTTTTACCGAAAGATTGATCTAGACATAGAAGAAGTAAGGTAAACTTATAATGACAATCTTCAAACAAATCAGCGTAGGCCGAATAAGTGTTAAATGCGATAATAGATGTCGCTGCCTAGGTAGCCTGCATACAACTCCATGAGCAACATCTAGATGGCGCTGTACAGGCCAAGTATGAAAAGTTGAAGCGCCCTGGCTATTTCCGATGTACGCCGTAAGTAATGTAATGGGACTGACAGTCTAATATAATAACCTTGTCTCTGATCTAAGGTAGATAAAATTTCAGGCCCCCAAATCATCAAATAATTTAATTTTTATCATCTACCGAAATCATACGTCTAACATACATAATTCAACACCACGCTAAACGAATTGCTCTCTTACTCCAAAACCTCGAGACCTAAAGTTACCTAACAAAAGTACAGAGCACTTAAAAAAAGATTTTCCATTCTTCGCTCACATAAACCAAAGACACATTTCACCGGGCACATAAATCGGCCTCTGGCGATATTAAATATTCGTTAAGTCGACCCCGAATTTCAATGTGCCATTAATAATAATATTGGATACATTCGCCGTTTGGGAGGAGCACATTTTACCTTGAGATTCGGTAGGGGCGAGCGCGCCGAATGTTCGCGTGGTTTGAACTGACAATAAATTATTCTTCTTGAATTGATTTACATAACACACAATTTACACATTAAGTGGGTAACATTGTAAATAAAAGAATTGAGGTCGCATTTCCAATTAAATTAAATTCTATAATTTATTCAGCAAATTGGCCACATAGGGGCACTTTTACACGTCAGAAATGAATTTACTAGCGCTTCCAAGACCCATTGCTCGAGAAGTAACGCCACAACAAACTCAATAGAAGGTCTTTTTTCAAAAATTCCACATACAAATTCACATTAAGTCACGTGTTAAAATTTGTGTAAGTAATTAATTTGTGTTTATGTCGATGGTATAGGCAAACGAGCGCACAGCCCACGTGATGGTAAGTGGTAACTGCGGCCCATGGACACCGAATTCCTATGATCCCCCATTAAGAAACCATAAGATCTCGAATGCGTTGCCTACCCTGAGGCCTAAGATGGAATACCTCTGTGCCAGTAATTTCACCGGCTGCCTTAACCCCCTACCGGAACACAACAGTGGAGCACTGCTATTTGGCGGTAGGTTATCGGGGAAAGACGCTGGTTTTTCGACACCTACTAGACGTTCAAAGACAATTTTTGCTGTACTGGGAAATACTACCGCTGCGTCGTTGGACCGATTCAAAGGGGTCCACTCATTGATTTTTTAACACGCTTTTATTAGGTCGACCTGTATGTAACTATGTAATGGAACCTTGCAAGTTAAATTTGACCCACTTTCCGATTTCCGATTGAGCTGAAATTTTGCACAATTATGTAAATCGCGTGACAATGCAATATTATGATGATGTAGAGCTGATCTGACGATGGAGCTGGAAAGTGGCCATAGGGACTCCGTAATAAAACTACATAAACCCATCGATTTTGGGCTCGTTTGATTCCTCTTGAAAGGTAGATGAAGGATTTACAAAGAAAAGTACAGTCAGCACTAAAAGCGTGTCCCAAAAATTTAATTTATGAAAAAACTTATTTATCTTCTATTTGAATGACAAAACATCCGTGCGCTTGAACGGCCCCAGTGCGACTGAGCGGAGTTTATCCTTTTGTCAATGTTTATGAATTTTTATAGCAGGAGAAGTCGAGCATTTCTTGTATATACTTTTTTTTTAATTTATTTTTCCAAAAAGAAAATACACGTTTATTACAATAATTATTTACTCGCCAAACTGTTACGTTCGATGGCAAGACGCGCTAGATTTTATCACTAAATACTTAATCTATTTATTAAACTAGTAAATATCTTTTTTTTTATCTAAAAGGACTTTCTAAAAATAGGTATTCACCCCTCGATAACCCGTTTTACACTATTTCTATCACATTTTAAATTTGTTATCGAGAAGGAAATCCTTTAGTTTTGACTTTAATACATTTTATACATGGTTTGTGCTCGTAACAGTGTAGTTCAAATCAAGCGCGAACGTTCGAGCCGCAGGTTCGCGCGCTCTGCCACGTGTCACCAGCGAAGATATTAAGTGGCCATAAATCCTCGCGGAGATGATTCCCGCGGTTTCACTTTTAGCGTTTTACGTATTATTTTTACGTCCGACGGCTCCAGAACGTTGCGGTAATTACATTCGTTATTTATTATAATAGACGGCCTTAATGCGAAGCAGTAACTGCTTTCGGAGGCACAAAAATACAAGTGTAAATTTTCGCTAAAAATCTGTGCGTAAATAAGTCGTTTGTGTTAACTAGACTATAAAGTTTTCTATTACCTACACCAAAATGCCTGATAAATTTTAAGTAGTAAGTTGTGGTAGAACTAAAGTTAGTTTTTAATTTTATATCTAGAAAGCAGACATCATTAGAAGATACGGAATATATATATATATATATATATATATATCCGGCCTAATACATCTGTTATTTGAGCAAGACATGTTTAAATGATAGAAAAATGTTCAAAAAAGGATGTCATTTTTTTAGAAGATGTAGAAGAAGAAACTCGACTGAACAAAACCGGAACAAAACTGGTTGGTGATGAGAACATGATTTGTATGACGACAACCTGCGTTTCGACATTGGGTAAAACTATTTGCATACTCTGCCATCAAGTACCATATTAGAAAAGATACTTATGTCAAGACAAAATGGACACACAACATAATAGTAACAATAAAACTTTAATAAATTTGGAAAGCGAATACATTTTTAACAAAATATTCCGACAAACGTTATATTTTACTGCAACATTTATTTGCAGACACGTTTATATTACATTTCAAGGGAAGTGAGATGGCGATATTAAATTCCAAGAATAACTTCTTCGTTAACTTACCGTATACATGTAGAGATCTTCTACTGTCTAAAGTCCCGCGCCTTCACATTTCAAAACGCTTCAATGTATTTCAAAAGCACCACCAACACTCTCAACGCATGTGTGCGTGCTGAGACAGCCATTAACTGTGCGTTGAGAGTGTTGGTGGTGCTTTTTGAATAATAATAAAAAAATTGAAGCGTTTTGAAATGTGAAGGCGCGGGACTTTAGATAGTAGAAGATCTCTATACACGGTGGGTCAGAAAATATGGCAAATAATTAACCCTCAGTATCGGCTATCGATTCTAAGTATATTGTATAGGTCTTTAATTTTTTTCGAGTTGGTAAAAAAAAAAATTGTATATGGGATTGGTTGTGTGAGAGAAACCTATACAAAATATTTTTTTTTACCAACTCAAAAAAAAAAAACCTATACAATATGCTTAGAATCGATAGCCGATACTGTGGGTTAATTATTTGCCATATTTTTTGACCCACCATGTATAATACCATAGTAAGGTACGGAACTTGAGCGGTGACCTTGGATCGTAGATTTAAATAAGTTTTTTCAAACAATACTTAATTAAATAATTTTTTGGGACAAGCTGTTATTGCTGATTGTACTTTTCTTTGTAAATCCTTCATCTAACCTTCAAGTCGAATCAAACGAGCCCAAACTCGATGGGGTTATGTGGTTTTATTACGAAGTTCCTATGGCCACCTTCCAGCTCCATAATCAGATCAGCTCCACGTCATCATAATATTGCATTGTCACGCGATTTACATATTCGTGCAAAATTTCAGCTCAATCGGAAATCGGAAAGTGGGTCAAATTCAACTTGCAAGATTCCATTACATAGTTACATAGTCGACCTAATAAACGTGTGTTAAAAAACCGGCCAAGAAGCGAGTTAAACCCGCGTGGAGAGGGTTCCGACCCTTAATTATTTTGAATGACGTAATTTTCAAACCGTTTCACATAAGCTCTTTTATATGATCGATTTCAAATACCATGGACTTCTTAATAATTTTCCTGTAATCTATAAATAACTATCCTCCGTATTTTTTCCAATATTTTAGGTCCAGTGGTTTCGGAGATAAAGGGGGGGGGGGGGGGGGATGGTCATTTTTCGCCTATTTTCTTACATAACTCAAACAGTATTGACCAAAAAAATATATTTGAGATCCTCATAAGAAGTAGACGCAGGGAGCGCTTTGTTGTGGGCGCACGCTTATTGGCCCTGTCGTAAACATGCGCAGAAATCCCCTCTACTTTTGCTCATCGCTCAAGTTACGTGCCGCGACCTGTACATGGGACATAATTATATAAAACTTGGCCCGGTGAACTTCGTATCACCCGATGGCAATTCCCATACAAAGTTATTTGTCTTTTTTTCAGCTGCTCCTACACTTTTCCCAATTTTTTTCTTTCTAAACCTTCCCAGAAGACCAGGGAATAAAACAAAAAAGAATCAGCCAAATCGGTCCAGCAGTTCTTGAGCCTTAGCCAGGCTAACACACGACAGTTCATTTTTATTATATAGAGAAGATAGATAGATGTATCTCGCTGGCAGGGAACATTTTTAAACCACGTAGCAAGTGCTACGGCATAGCTGCCTCTACGGCTCGTAGCTCTTGCTACGAGTTTCTTAACAATTTCATTGATTGCCAGGCTGGCAATCGGGATTCCGTAACGGAATCCAGACTGCATGTAGCCGACCCTAGATGGATTTTATTCAATTTCTTCTAGGACCTGATGGAGAGTCCGTCCAAATGGCTACCACCAACTTACCCACTAAGCTACTTCTAAAATACTTAACCAATAGTCATGTTAATACAAAAGTTTAATACGAAAAATGTGGCTATGATGATAGCCAATAGTGATGACACTCGAAAAACATGAAGAACCCATTCATTTTACATCGATCGACTTAGTAAAATTGTAAACACTGCCTGTCAGACAAGCCAAAGATAACACCTGAGGCCTTGAAAGGATCTAGTACAGATGGTATCTGTTAATCTTGCACTTGCACTACCTCTCCGAACTAAATTAACAAAGCGCCATGTAAATCAGGCTGCCGGTGCGCAGCGGGGATTGAACCCGCACAATAGCCTTATCTCGGTCACACCCCGCGCCCAGGGACAAAGGATTAGGCCAGCGCTGGGCGTGGGACAACATAGTGCTTGCTTGCCTTTGCCCTTGCTATCGGACCACCAACCTATCTATCTATACATATAATAAAGCTAAAGATGATCGAAAGTCTGTACATGCGGAAGATATTCGAAAAAAAGTTGGCAGGGGATACTTATATTCGATAACAGAACACATTCCAACAGTTTTTAGAATTTTTGTCAGTTTATCTGTTTATTTGAACGCGCATCACGTGAAAAATACTGGACCGATTTTGATGAAATTTGGTATGAAGATAGTTGGAGTCCCGAGAAAGGTCATAGGCTACTTTTTATCCCGGAAAAACGCGTAGTTCCCGCGGAAACGTGATAACTGAATTTCACGCGGACGAAGTCGCTTGCAGAAGCTACTATATACTCGTACTAATATTCGGGGAAGGAAAACATCGTGAGGAAACCTGCACGCATCTACGAAGCAATTCAAAGATATGTGTGAAGTCCCCAATCCGCACAGGGCCCGCGTGGGGACTATAGCCCAAACCCTCTCGTGACGTGAGGAGGTTTGTGCCCAGCAGTGGGACGCAAATAGGCTGTAGTAGTAGTAGTACTACCCGTGCCTAGGCTAGGTATAATCTGCATATACACGGTGGGTCAGAAAATATGGCAAATAATTAACCCACCGTATCGGCTATCGATTCTAAGTATATTGTATACGTCTTTAATTTTTTTTGAATTGGTAAAAAACATAATTGTATATGGGATTGGTTGTGTGAGCGACGCCTGAATCCTATACAAAATATATTTTTTTGACCAACTCAAAAAAAAAATAAAGACCTATACAATATACTTAGAATCGATAGCCGATACTGTGGGTTAATTATTTGCCATATTTTCTGACCCACCGTGTATAAAACAAGTAGCTTCTGCCCGCGACTTCGCCCGCGTGGAATTCGGTTATCGCGTCCCCGCGGGAACTATGCGCTTTTCCGGGATAAAAAGTAGCCTATGTCCTTTCCCGGGACCCCAACTATCTCCATGCCAAATTTCATCTCAATCGGTCCAGCGGTTGAAGCGTGAAGAGGTAACAGACAGACAGACAGATTGCCTCCGCCTCGAATAGGATAATGATAACCATTAAAATATCAAAATAATTAACGCAAAATAATCATGTAGATTTAAAATATGATTTTATAATTCGCTTCCGCCATCTTCCGCAATTGACAGCTCACGTCACGCATGACTGTTAGTCGGTGCAAAGTTCGCCGAGTCAGCTTGTATTACATAAAATATCAATAACATTCTCCAATAAACATACTTAAAACTGGTACTCTACTGTTCTTATAAATCGTGATTTGGTTTTAAAAATTAATTAAAAACCTCAATCGTTCCATTGTATACGCTCTTATTGTCATTCCACAATGGAATGATTTTCCACGCATATTCAGCTAGGTATACCAACACTATACGCAAAATTGCCGAAAAAGACCACACAACAATAGTATGAGTATGAGACCGTAAAAAAGAAACCACAGAAGAGCAACAACCCGCAAGTAATATTTTCAATTTTCAACATGGAAATGAAAAAAAAAAGTAGTTTGACTACATGGGCACATTATAGTAGGGCTGATTAAGTACTGATCGGTCATAAGATAAACCGAATCATAAGAGTATCTTATGATTAGTTAAAAAGAAACATTACATTAATTGACAGAGGCTATCTTCACAGCTCCGCCGCGGATTGGAAATTACTTACCGCCACTGATCTATTATAGGACTAGATTTACAATCAGCCGGGAAAAAATGGCCCCTTAAACGGGTGCCCGGGCACCCGTTTGGCGCGCAGTCGCGTTTCGGCCGTAATAGGCAACGACAACTGTCAAATGGTCAAACATGACGAAATGTGCGGTGAAAAAATGTGTTTATAGCACGAAAACAAGAAGAAGAAAAGATGGAATATATTTCTTTAAGTTCTATTAATATTTTAACAAAATTAATGTGAACTCGTCATTATTTCGTGGTATTTAATCATTCATTTTCTTAGTACAAATGAACGGTTGTCACGGAACAAAAATCGGTGGAGTCGACAATTTTTTTTTAATATATCACGTCGGTGGCAAATATGTTTACGATCTACCTCTTGTGGTAAGCGGTCACCGTAGCATGTGGACGCCTGTTACACTAGGAATGTCATATACGGGATGTTTGTCTTGTAAATAAAATGATTTATGTAAAGCTCGTAATAACTATAATGTTTCAATTTAAGATTTCCACGAAATCCTCACCGACGTGCACAATGGGCCACTATAATAGCTCAAGGCAAACAAGATGTACTTTTTAAGCCAAACGACTCTCTCGTGTGTTCGATCCATTTTCTGGTTTCCGACATATATTATTTAAACAATACCTTAGCTAGCACGCAAACGGAGGCATTTTGGAAAAGGCACCTAAAACGAGTCGTCGCGGCGGACAGCTGGCGCAGACTAAATGAGTTTGACCCAGCTGGCTCTAACTCGTGTTACAAACGGTGAAGTGGCGTTGTCTCCTCTAGTACTAAGTACATATAACTCGATGGCTAGTAATTAATTGCTTATCGCCATTTTCATACTATTTTAGTATACATTGTATACTAATATATTTATTTATTGTTATATATCGTCGTAGCCTATTAATAAAATCATGGCAAAAACAATCAAAATTTGAAATGATAACAAACATAACACAGCACAGTTAAAGCACAGGCCGAGTCGGTAGGAACCGGTTTCGCCCTGTACTTACATGACGGGCCGCCTGTGCCCCCGCACTCATGCGCGACATGCTTGTGTACGTATCGCAGCGAGGTTGTGTGAGGCTTTCACTCTGGTTGGTTCTCTACTCATGTGCTAGAGCATAAAAAGCAATTTTATTTCGCATATGCTCAACATAAAGACGAACTTTTAGAGCATGAGAAGAAATAAAAATATTGTTCTATTTCCTATTTTCGTATTTTTATTCATCATCATCATCATCATCATCATTTCAGCTGAAAGACGTCCACTGCTGGACATAGGCCTCCCCCAAGGCTCGCCACTCAGACCGGTCCTGTGCTACTTGCTTCCACCGGTTTCCCGCGACCTTCACGAGGTCGTCGCTCCATCTTGTTGGAGGCCTACCGACAGCTCGTCTCCCGGTTCGCGGGCGCCACTCGAGAACTTTCCGGCCCCATCGGCCATCAGTCCTGCGAGCAATGTGCCCCGCCCACTGCCACTTAAGGCTCGCAATTCTTCGGGCTATGTCGGTGACCCTAGTTCTACTGCGGATATCCTCATTTCTGATTCTATCACGCAGAGAAACCCCGAGCATAGCCCTCTCCATTGCCCTCTGAGTGACTTTGAGCCTTCTTATGAGGCCCATCGTAAGCGCCCACGTCTCGGAACCATAAGTCATCACTGGCAACACAAACTGGTCGAAGACTTTCGACTTGAGACACTGCGGTAATTTGGACGAAAAGACACTGCGAAGCTTCCCGAACGCTGCCCAACCGAGTCGGATTCGACGATTGACCTCTTTCTCGAAGTTGGACCTACCTAACTGGACTGTTTGTCCCAGGTATACATAATGGTCAACAACTTCGAGCGCAGAGCCTCCGATTATTTTTCGTCTTGTCCATGTTCATTTTAAGACCAACTCGATCGGAAACTCTGCTGAGGTCAGCGAGCATAATACTGAGGTCCTCCATGGTCTCAGCCATGACTACAATATCGTCGTATTTTTATTCAAAGACCTTGAAATTATTTTTTATATATACACAAAGCGGCTCCATTCACTCCTTATTCACTCGCTGTTCATTTTGACATTTATATTATGAAAATTATTGATCAAACACCTCCAAAACTTGGCGTTTAATGTTTTGAAATATGCGTTTACAAATTTGACACTTAAGTCTTATAGTGTTAGGTTTACTTTTGTATAAAATATTTATCTTGACACATATTATAAAGAGGCGTTATTAGCATATTGGAACGTATTTTCTAATGTCAGCTTGCCCCATATTTTTCGACATATTCTGTTAGGAACTGGTCGTCCATATGTTATAATAAGTCTATGCTTACCGCTGAACAATAATTTGTCTGTTCTACACATTTTCGAAACCGTTCACATCTCCGCGTTCAAACCGCCACAGTTCCGCGGCGGAGATGTGAATGGCATCAAAGATGGTGTACAACGGAGAAACGATTACAAATGTTTAGCGGTACCGCTATTTCAAATCCGCGGCGGCGACAGCCTTAGTTTTTCAAGAATATATTGTGATATTAGATAGGTAGAGATCTTCTACTATCTAAAGTCCCGCGCCTTCACATTTCAAAACGCTTCAATATATTTAAAAAGCACCACTAACACTCTCAACACATGTGTGCGTGCTGAGACAGCCAAAGACTATGCGTTGAGAGTGTTGGTGGCGCTTTTTAAATAATAATAAAAAAAAGCGTTTTGAAACGTGAAGGCGCGGGACTTTAGATAGTAGAATATCTCTATTCTCTTCTGCTCTTTCTCCACGCTGTGATAAAGGCGATGTAATTAAACCACTGATGCCGTGTTGTTGCTTATGGAGGTCGTCATATGCCAGTTTTGGAGCTTTGGTAAAGTAGAGACAAAATCTTTTATCTTTTTTTACCTTAGTACAATAGAAATAGAACTATGGTAAATCAAATCACACAAAAGACAGCGACGACCTTGTCTAGCAGATAAATAAATTGTTATGTGGTGACGAAGAACGAATGCTACGTTGCAAAAAAACATGGTTTGACATATTAAAAAAAAAAGCGGCCAATGAACGAGTTAAACACGCGTGGAGAGGGTTTCGACCCTTGATTATTTTCAATGACGTCATTTTCAAACCGTTTCACAGGATAAGCTCTTTTATATGATAGATTTCAAATGCCATGGACTTCTTAATAATTTTTTCTATAATCTATAGGTCAATAACTATACTCCATATTTTTTTCAAAATTTTGGGTCAAGTAGTTTCGGAGAAAATCGACTGTGACAGACGGACGGACAGACACACGAGTGATCCTATAAGGGTTCCGTTTTTACCTCTTGAGGTTCGGAACCCTAAAAAACAGGTACAGCAATGGCGCTCTCCTACGAAGTACTTAAAAAAAAAACGTCAAATATGTGAAGTCTCAATAACAAAGCTTATTAAAATTTTCAAAATAAATTCTATAAGAGAAGCGGACAATTCGTATCTTGTACGTAGCTGCACCGGCTGTCACTGCGAGCGCATACGCGAAAATTGGAAACTTGTATCTACTCTGAGATTTCTAAGTTATTCCCTTCCGTCTCTTTCACACCACAGTTAACACAGATTAGAATAAAAGTGAAAAGAAGGGGTTTCTCTGCGTGATAGAATCAGAAATGAAGATATCCGCAGTACAACTAGGGTCACCGACATAGCCCGAAGAATTGCGAGCCTTAAGTGGCAGTGGGCGGGGCACATTGCTCGCAGGACTGATGGCCGATGGGACCGGAAAGTTCTCGAGTGGCGCCCGCGAACCGGGAGACGAGCTGTCGGTAGGCCTCCAACAAGATGGAGTGACGACCTCGTGAAGGTCGCGGGAAACCGGTGGAAACAAGTAGCAGAGGACCGGTCTGAGTGGCGAGCCTTCGGGGAGGCCTATGTCCAGCAGTGGACGTGCTTCGGCTGAAATGATGATGCTGATGATGAGAATAAAAGTGACCAGGATAATGAAAATTTGTATTTGGTGCTGCAGAATTAAAAAAGGGTGCGCCTTTATGATTAACGCATTCACTGCCACTTTTGTTCCTTATGGGAACATTGTTACGCACGTGTGCGTTAAAGGCACTGCGTGAAAGTTCTATTAGCGCTTGCTAGTTCGTTGCTGAGAACAAGACAGACAAACAAAAACAGCAGGAAGGATTTTTTCAAAATTTTCATTACATTTTCACAATAGACATTCTTGTAGCAATAACATTTTCATGAATGTCCCTAGAAAGCGCTACGCACAGAACGCTCGATTTAGTTCGTATTTAACGAGTTTAATTTCTATAAAAATACCGTCTAAAAATATGGCACTTATAAAGCTGTCAATGTATGCATATAATATGGATATTTTTTCTGTTATATTTAGTTTTACACTGTTTGATATAATAAACTGGAGTAAAGTTGGATTAAAGGTCCGAGTTAGAGGTTACTTTGGAATTAAATTGTATCGAGCGAAGTTTCGTGAAACGTGTAACGAAAGCTGTCAATGTAAGGGTGATATAACCATTTTTTTTCTTGTTTTTAACTTTTAACATTTCTTAGAAAAGTATGATCTTACGTGAGCAATTTGACAACGCTGGGTCAGGGAACGGCCTTAATGTAGTAATCACACGTTGGTGCGCAACGTGGGATATTTAGTAGCGTTATGCTTGTACAGCGCACGCATAGTAAAACGGTGGAGTTAGATAGAGTAAGATATAATGCGACATAAATAATAAACGTCGCTTGAGGAGAGACTCGAATTGGACATTTGTTGCTATGTCTCTTTGCCTTGACATTCCTGAATAATGGTGCAATAAAATACCCCAGCGTAGACTCTTTATCTAGTGTCCAAGTAGAATTCAAGTGTTTTGTTCGGAGAATTGGCTCATTCAAGTTTAATATGTTAGTTTTACATTTCAAAGTAATGTCAATGTCCAGACACCATGAAAAATTGATTAAAATTGAATTAGTAATTAAACAGAATAGTAACGTTATTTTGAAAGAAATCTGTAGAAGTGTATCTAATCTACAACACAATTTTTCTATACGAAATTGAACCTTCAGCGCCAAATATGCCAAACGTAATTACAATGTGAGCTGAAGTTCAAGACAACCATCAACAACTATAACGACCAGATTGGTCCAGTTGGTAGTGACCCTGCCTTCTGTTCCGACGGTCGCAGGTTCGAGTCCCGCTCGGGGCAAACTTTATGTGATGAACACGAATGTTTGTACTCGAGTCATGGATGTTTAGTATTTATATATGTATGTATTTCTCTATATAAGTATTTATATCGTTGTCTAGCACCCATAGTACAAGCTTTGCTTAGTTTGGGGCTAGGTCAATATGTGTGAAATGTCCCAAGATATTTATTTGTTTATTATTTTATTTATTTATTTTTTGAATGAAATTTGGTTCGCAAATAAACTCACTTTGATTTCAAGGAGATGAAAAGTGCCAAAAAGGCAAAGACAGCTCTGCTGTTCGGTGCATACTTGGTTTGTAATTCGATGCATACATTTTTGACCGTGACCCTAGTTCTACTGCGGATATCCTCATTTCTGATTCTATCACGCAGAGAAACCCCGAGCATAGCCCTCTCCATTGCCGACATAGCCCGAAGAATTGCGAGCCTTAAGTGGCAGTGGGCGGGGCACATTGCTCGCAGCCGCGTTCGCGTCCGCGAACCGGGAGACGAGCTGTCGGTAGGCCTCCAACAAGATGGAGCGACGACCTCGTGAAGGTCGCGGGAAACCGGTGGAAGCAAGTAGCACAGGACCGGTCTGAGTGGCGAGCCTTGGGGGAGGCCTATGTCCGTCTTTCGGCTATAGAAGATGATGATGATGATGATGATGATTTTTGACCGTGAAAACAAAAGCAATCCTGGAAAACTGCAAGTTATCTGCAGCCGCATTGCATTAATCCCTGTTTGCGACAAAGCTACAACTACTACAAGGCGAGATTTGTCGCTCGCGAGATCCGGTGGTGGACGCTGTAAATCGCACATTTTCCGAACTGCACTGCACTGTTATTGCAGCCGACCGGCATAGAATAGATATTAAGAGACTGGACAACCGAAGCTGGCTTCAAATGGGGACTATCGTTTCTTTGCTCACCAGTTGGCGCCATTGTTGACTAAGGTCCAGAGGTATAGCTGTCAAAGGCGACTTTATAAGATCGGAGCCGAAACAAAGTTTTAAATCTTGAATATCATTAAGTTTATTAATAATAAATAATTATAATCATATCGAGTAGCTGTGCCGCAATGTTGTGTAGTTCCGTTTTGTTCGGAATGGTTTTTTTTTTCAAAGCGTTCACATTGATCGCCAAATAATCCATATTTGCGATAATTTCACGAAGGAGACTTTCAACAGGTAAATTAAAGAAATTGTAATTTATGTCATGAAGCCCGCCAAAACCAGTGAAAAGTGAATGTTATTTGACCTCACGCGACACTTGCGCCTCTAGTGGAAAATTCACACGCGATAGCCCCCGTTGGACGCTTATGGAACGTGGACGCGGAAGTTTACAAAAAGAGTAATTATAGGTAGAGACCATAACTATGGCTGCTTGTCTAAATATGTATACGTAGTTGTGGTAAAATAGATACGTATGATTTACGAGTAGTTTTTAACCTATAGGTAGCCATAGGCCCTTTTGTCTTATTCTGTCTTTTCTCTGTAGACATATAATACATAAGTAGACATCTGTTTTAAATTAATAAATGAGTTAATTAGGCACTATTGTGACATTCGCAAGCCTGAAATAGAACAGTATTTTTTTTTATGGAGTCTTCACCTTTCAGTTTACCTGTCTTTTCCTTTTTTACTAAATACTATTTTTGATTCCTTAAGTAGTTAGTTTACTGCCGAAGGCATTCAAAATCATTCTAAGTCATTCGATCTGAGTCTCTACTTTCGTTCCACTGCAGCCTTAAGGCGGCTCACAGGGTATATTCAGAACATGTTTAAATCCACTTAGGAGTACTGCTTTGTCCTATTCACGTTATCCATAGCAGATTCCGTTTGTCGTTTAATATAGGAACAGAAATGTTACCTACCTACACCTTACAACGAAGGCTATCACGTATGAATCAGCCGCTAGAGGCGCTTGTGATGCGTCAGGTCCATTGTAGCCAATTTAGCACGTTACACGCTATTGACAACACTGATGTCCCTGAAACTACAAATGACACAGTGACATTGACACTATTGTATGTAATGACAAACTCTGACATCGACAGCCATGCCTCACTCTATGGAGTGTGGAATGTGTCTTGGTAAGGAGCGCAATTTTATTTGGCGAAACAGTTGAAAACGTGTCCAGCGGATTTGATAAGCAACAAAACAAAACACACTCTCCTCACAACCGTTTTCGCCTCAGCAGCGCCATCCGCCTAGGTGGCTTGACACTTATGGCGACCGCAGCGACGCCAACCTACCCGATTTGGTGTCCACTTTTGGAACTATAAAGATTGCGCTTCTTTACTTCAACCCTCCATACCTCACACGACAGGGGCACTATTCGAAACGTTACATAGGGAAAGGGAGATTACCCATCCCTGCGCTCGCACTCGCTCACGCGTCGCGGCGCACTTTAAACACCTGGATTTCAAGTTAAATTTGCGCGTAACGTAACATTTCGAATAGAGCCCCAGTTAGATACAATACAGAATTTGTTGCCTTTGGGAAACTCATCTAATAAACGGCATGAGGGATTAATCCGCGCGAATAAAAACGTAGTCGGTGTAAATTACCGAAAGAAGAAGTCCTTTTAGTGTCATACTTTTAGTTTAGTACTTAGTCAAGTTTGGTCACATCTGCGCAAGTTTAGTCTGTGACGGCGGTTATGAATTTTTCATGGTGCTCACCACATGCGGCGGCGCACCGGGGATCGGGATTCTTTGCGCCATTGTTTGCGGGGAAATTAATTCCAAACACATTGGGATTCTGGACAGATTAGCTCTTTACGTGTAGCTCAGTTCAACAGAAAAGTTGTGAGTTACTTTGCTGGGAGTAAAAGCAAGACTTTTATTTTATAAAAAAGTGCCGGCTGCAGTAGCCCTGGAAGGAATGGTAGGGCTGATATGTTATTTTTCGAGAATAGATAGACCTTTTTAGGGCTCAACAGCCAAATATCAAAAAACAAAACCCTAATAATTTCGTGTCCGTTTGTCCGTCCCGTGTCACAGCCATTTTACTCGCGGACTATGGGTAGTGCACGTTAGAAAGGAGGTAGGTGTGTTCTATGAACCGCTACAAAATGATTTATATAATTTTTATAATTTATGCTTTCCCTTTAAAACAATAAAGATGAAAGTATTCAGAAAAGCTAAATGGATATCACGGGGACTCAAAATTTGTAGCAAAAGAAAAAGGCAACTTCTATGGAAATTTCGATTCAATCCTAACCTACAAAACAAAAATGAACTAAAAAATTACAGCGCCAGATATAAAAAAATAGTTTACCTCACTCAACGTTCTCAAAACAATAAACTTATCACATCTTCCACGAATAAATCCAAAACGACCTGGCAAATAATTAATAGTGTAAAACAGCATTTTCCGAAAGCACCTATTACTCAAATAAAAACCACCGGTAATAAAATTATGACTAATCCAACAGACATAGCAAATGCATTTAACGATTATTTTATAGACCAAATACAAAAACCAAACTTTACTCCAAAATCTTCCAACATAACGAAAATAAAATGCCAATTTTCATTATTTATGAAACCAACCATACCTATGGATATAACTGATATCATTCAAATTTTAAAAAACCGGCCAAGTGCGTGTCGGGCCACGCGCAAATTATAGGGTTCCGAAGTTGACGATGCCCACAGTACCTTTCTAAGACTTACTAGCATCTAGCTAGCCTGTGGTATGACGTGCCCGCCTGACGCGCCTGCCGCTCGAGAAAAATCAATGGTTTTTTAATCATTTCATAAGTTGGTCGACTATGACTCGTAAGTTTGTACAGCCTACTTAGCTGTGATAGTTTTCCTTTCAACTACGTTATATATGCCATAACCGTGATTTTTTTCAGCCATCCAAATACCACCATTTAGCTGGCAGGGGGGGGGGACACGTGACTCTAACAAAAAATAGCACTTTAAAGCTTAATATTTCACAAACGCATCACTTAATCAAAAAATGGTTTTAAGTAACCCACTATATTTTTTTAAGACGTATTCAACGATATGCCGCACCACGGGGTACGCAAGAAAAAAGAATTACATCCCCACTTTACGAGTAGGGGAGGTACCCTATAAAAAAATATATTTCAAAATTTTATTGTACCACTTTGTCAGCGTAACTAATATGTATATTCATGCCAAATTACAGCTTTCTAGAACTAAGCATCTCCGAGCAATAGTGCGGACAGACGGACGGACGGACGGACGGACGGACGGACGGACGGACGGACGGACGGACGGACATGGCGAAACTACAAGGGTTCCTAGTGGACTTCGGAACCCTAAAAACAAAAAAAGTGTCGGCTATGACGGTCGGGTCTGTACTCAAATTGTTAAATATGTATCACACATTATTGCCTATCCTATTAGTCACATAATAAACCTTAGTGTGTCATGTGGAGTTTATCCAGATAAGCTAAAACCAGTAGTAATCCGACCTTTACATAAAAGAGATGACACAGATGATCTTAAGAACTACAGGCCAATAGCTCTTGTGTCGATTTTTTCAAAAATTTTTGAAAAAGTCATCTATCACGCGATTTATAACTATTTTGAAAAAAATAAACTTTTTGCGAATGAACAAAAGGGATTTCGTAAACAAAAAACAGTTAATATGGCAATATTCGATCTATTGCAACCTCTAATTGAGAGCATAGATAAAAGACAACCGGTTTGTGCTGTGTTTATGGACTTAACACTAAAGCTTTCGATTATGTTGATCATAAAATACTCATTGAAAAGCTAAATGCATACGGAATTCGTGGTAACATTTTGGAACTCATAAAATCTTATTTAAGTGGCAGAGAGCAATATACAGAGGTTACTAAAATAAATATGTGCACCAAGCAAGAAACGTGCTATAAGTCTGAAAAGCGAAAAATAGTTTGCGGCGTTCCTCAGGGAAGCGTTTTAGGTCCATTACTTTTCTTACTCTATATCAATGACCTTCCTGAGTGCATAAATCATCCGATGGTCTTGTTTGCAGATGATAGTACTGTTATAATAAAATGCAAAGATAATGACATAATTAGTTACGAAAATGAAATTCACCAAACAATAGTTAAAGTTACGGAATGGCTCAATAACAATAATCTTTTAATTAACTTCAGTAAAACTAAAATAATTCACTTTTATCAGCGTAGAATACCTCCAATAATTCAATGTACCGTTGAAAATGTAACTATAGAATCCGTAGAGTCAATTAAATTTCTGGGTGTTACTTTGGACAATAAACTTAAATGGGGATCGCAATCAGAAGTTATAAGCAAAAAGCTCAACCAATTTGCTTATGCCTTATATAAATTATCTAAAGTTACAGCCATTGATGCCGTTCTGGCAGCGTATCACGGTTTTGTGGCGTCGACTCTACCCTACGGAATCATCTTCTGGGGCAACTCTACAAACAGGGAAATGATTTTCAAAGCCCAAAAAAGATGCATCCGTGCTATGTGTGGTCTGAGCCCTACAGACACTTGTAAACCACATTTCCGAAAATTGAAATTATTGACAGTTCCCTCTCTATTTATTTACGAAATCGCACTGTTTGTCAAAACCAATCCTGCCTTGTTTAAAAAAGCATCCGAGGGACGCAGCAAAGTGTTGCGTAGCAATGATAATTTAATCACTATGTATTGCCAAACTACTCTAATGCACAAGAGTATTCTATGCTTAGCTAGCAAGATTTATAATAAATTACCTAATCTAGTTAAGTCAAGTTGCATAGATGAGTTTAAACGGCAACTTATGGCATTCTTAATTAGCAAATGTTTTTACACCTTAAATGAATTTCTGCATGATGCTTAAGTGTCCATAAAAAAAAAAAACATTGTCTAGTTTACATTTTCGATGTAAGTCCCTACTTTAATTTTAGATTTAATTATCTTGTTTTTGTATGCCCTTTGGCAAAACATAGCGCTCATTATTATTTGTACCACCAAAATTGTATGTATACCTATGTTTACAAATAAACGCTTTGACTTTTGACTTTTGACTTTATGATGCGGTACGATTTTGAAAACAAAAAATGTTAAGGGTACTCTATAAATGTACCTATACCTAAGTGGTAAATTGGTCGCGAAGTTTTTTAACATATAATAAGGGATCATTTTGGGATAACTTTGTCATTACGAAAGCTTTAATTAGCGAGTCCGACTCGCTATTGTCCGGTTTTTTATTTATTACTATAGGTGGGAAAATCGTTCTATGGAAAGTCCTGGAATTTGCAACAACAGAGGCGTCTACGCAGTTTTGAAGGGGAAGGGTTAATTTTCTATGGATTTATTGTATGTACTTAGTGAAGTACCACTTGCACATCTGTGGAGTACCTTCAAGGTGTCTATCAAGTACTTAACCTACTCTGGGTTTGAGTAGAGCAAGGCCCCTCTAAATTACGGGGCGTACGGTATAATAACGATACCTACAGTGCGTTCGTTCGAAGGGTAAAGTTGTTGACAGGATTTCGGAGTGGCATGTTTTATTATTGTTTTAAATCAACGTGTTATGACAACATTCCATAGGAGAAAACGTAGAACGGTGAATATATGTAGATGGTACAAGTAAAGGAAAACACCATGTCTAATAACTTTTTTTTCAACGCTGTTTGTAAGCTAAATTTCACCCATTTGTAGGGGTCGAATCATGGTGCAACTTGGAAAGTATCTTTTATATATGTATAAAATGAATCGCCGTGTGTTATCTGGCTAAGGCTCGAGAACTGCTGGACCGATTTGGCTGATTCTTTTTTTGTCTTATTCCCCGTGATTCAGGGAAGGTTTAGTAAGAAAAAAATTGGGAAAAGTCAAAAGAAAGAGCTAAAAACAAGAATCGCCTACGGGTGATACAAGTTCACCGGGCCAACGAGTAAACAATAAAGATTGGATAACAATGCAATCATAATGGCACCAACGAGCTGATCTGATGATGGAGTTCAGAGGTGAACACGGCAAAGTTAAAATGTTGTTTTAGTTTTTTAAAGTACCTATTATGTATGTTATAAAGAGCATTTATTATTAGCATATTGGAACGTATTTTCTAATCTCAGTTTGCTCCATATATTTTGATATTTTATTTATTTCAACACAATTACATTGTGTTTACAGCTGAACGCCAAGGCGACAATATAAGCTACAGATTCATTATCTTAATAACCTAAAACTATTGAGTATTTACCTATATAATTTACACACCAAGCTTTAATGGGTACACACCACACTAATTGCTGCTTCCGTAAATTTACTCAGCGAGCAATGAAATAGATCTAAAGAGGGTTTTTATATATTCAGTTAGGCACTGTTCGTCCATATGTTATAACTTATTATAGATCAATGATCGCCACATTTGAAAGTAGGTGTTTTATCATAAAAAGTAGATTTCAGTATACATATAATCTGTCGCAATAATTTACCTAAAGGTAACTCGACACACTCAGAACTTTACCTTCAGTTGTTCACTGGAGTTTATAATTCCTTATTCTTCCCGCGGGGAACTCTATAAAGGTCCATAATTAGTAAAAACAAATCGCGGGCAAGGGCACGGATAATTTCCACGGCGCGTTACCGTAATCGTCAAAGTAATTTACCGGAATTTCTTACCGTCTCTCGAAATTAAAAAGAATTTTCACGGGAGGGCGGCCTGAATTGAAACAGCGCCATAAGAAAGTTGCCAGTTGTTTTTGAGATCGCTCAGAAAATATTTATGTTTGCATTAACGGTCTTTAACATTCTACACGAGTTATTTTGAAATATTGGTCTTGGTATAATGGGCAAAAGGGACGGAAGCAGTTGGTATAGGTATGTTAACTAGCTTCTCATTGTAGAGATTTTCTACTATCTAAAGTCCCGCGCCTTCACATTTCAAAACGCTTCAATGTATTTAAAAAGCACCACCGACACTCTCAACACATGCGTGCGTGCTGAGACAGCCATCAACTATGCGTTGAGAGTGTTGGTGGTGCTTTTTAAATAAAATAAAAAAATTGAAGCGTTTTGAAACGTGAAAGCGCGGGACTTTAGATAGTAGAAGATCTCTATGTACACACGGCATAGAGTCAGCAGCGAACGTTAACAAACTATCAAAGTGAATTTAACAAATTTCATCTAAATCGGTCCAGCGGTTGAAGCTTGAAGGTTACTTAATGAAGACTTCTATTTTAGCCCTCGTAACTTCAGCTGACCTGATCTCAATCTGAACTCTACATTTACGCTTTTAAGCGCCAATATTCCGTGTACACTGCATGCATCGTAAATCCATTTTTATCAGGCAGCTTCAGTGAATTTAATTTAATCCGCGACGCTCGAACTAGCCGGGATTACGTACTCTGCAGTGGCTGGTCACAGATAACATTATACTACAGGTTTACATTACACAACTTAGAAGGCGCGTTTGAAGCCGTGGTGGCCTAGTGGTTCGACCTACCGCCTCTCATGCAGAGGGTCGGGGGTTCGATTCCGGCTCGCACCTCTAAGTTTACTTATGTGCGAAATTCAATTTGAATTGACCACTGCGCTTTTCGGTGAAGGAAAACATCGTGCACGCATCTGCGAAGTAATTCAAGGATGTGTGTGAAGTCCCCAATCCGCACTGGGCCCGCGTGGGGACTATAACCCAAACCCTCTCCTGATGAGACGAGGCCTGTGCCCAGCAGTGGGACGCAAATAAGCTGTAGTAGTAGTAGTAGTAGTAGTAGAAGGCGCGTGGATTAAGAAAAATAGACACTGTGTCAACGGCTCAAGTGCTTCGCCGCGCGCCTTTTAAGATGGGTCGCGCTGTACGCTGCTTAACTCTCTGTATTTTTAGAGCAACTCTTGTACGCTTGTGGAACGTAATTGGTAGCGGAAGAAAATTGAAATGCGAAGTCTTCTATTTGAACATGCGCCTTTCTATATTAGGTACTAGCTTCTACTACTACTACTACTACAGCCTATTTACGGCCCACTGCTGGGCACAGGCCTCCTCTAATCCCGAGAGGGTTGGGCTATAGTCCCCACGCGGGCCCAGTGCGGATTGGGGATTTCACACACATCCTTGATTTACTTCGCGTTTCCTCACGATGTTTTCCTTTACCGAAAATCTCTGTGGTAAATTCAAATTGAATTTCGCACATAAATAATTTTAGAACCCGCGACCCTCTGCATGAGAGGTGGTAGGTCAAACCACTAGGCCACCACGGCTGTACTAGCTTCTGCCCGCGAGGAATTCGGCTATCGCGTTCCCGCGGGAAGTATTCGTTTTTCCGAAATGAAAAGAAAATGATGAATCTCCATACTAAACTTCATCTACATCGTTCCAGCAGTTTAAGCGTGAAGAGGTAACAGATATGTGTTAGTACCTATGGTTGTAAGCAAAACGCATAATACGTAGGTATAGTAGACGTCATAGTAAAACTATGTAATTACAAAGGCTTATCATCGTTGGTAGAATCCAATGATTCACACTTCGACTTGCATAATCACGTTATTTAAAACTAAACTCTAATTATAATCTGAAATCTCCAGCGATCACAGCTGAGTTGAGAAACTGGTAAGAAAAACAACGTTCTGGAACGAATTGACCGATTTCTCGGCCAAAGGGCCGGTGGCACTTAGCGCATTAGCGTAACTGCCAGACGGCGGTTAGCTCTTATTGGACGAAATGCGAAAACAAATCCCGGCGAGAGTTCTGCGCGTAAAGCCTTTCATTAAACGTTATGGTGCGCGCACACTGCTGGGTGGTTGAAACAACAACAATACTCTTTATTGAACACCATATATACAAAACACAGAAAACACAAAAGGAATATGCAGCTAATAGGTAAACAACAGGCGGACTTATCGCTTAGCAGCGATCTCTTCCAGTCAACCTTGAAAGTGGAGAATGCGAAAAGAAAACAATGATGGGCGGTGTAAAAATAAGAAAACAAAACATACATAATAATGAATACATGATAAACACAAATAAATATACACAATACAAATATTTAAAAATATATACATAATTGAATACATATTATATATACAACACAACAACATTCTCTGCAAGCAAGCAATCTCTGGCAAAAGTGAGGCAAAACCAAGCATTTTCCTAAAGTCCTAAACTCAATTATATTTGTGGACGGTCAACTACGAAAAGCTATTCAGTACTCTTACTACTACTACTACAGCCCATTTGCGTCCCACTGCTGGGCACAGGCCTCCTCTATCACGAGAGGGTTTGGGCTATAGTCCCCACGCGGCCCTAGTGCGGATTGGGGACTTCACACACATCTTTGAATTGCTTCGCAGGTGCGTGCAGGTTTCCTCACGATGTTTTCCTTCACCGAAAAGCTTTGTGGTAAATTCAAATCAAGGTGCAAATCCATATTTCCATATCCATACTAATATTATAAATGCGAAAGTAACTGTGTCTGTCTGTCTGTTACCTCTTCACGCTTCAACCGCTGGACCGATGGAGATGAAATTGGCATGGAGATAGTTGGAGTCCCGGGAAAGGACATAGGCTACTTTTTATCCCGGAATAACGCACAGTTCCCGCGGGAACGCGATAACCGAATTCCACGCGGGCGAAGTTGCTGGCAGAAGCTAGATTTAGATTTAGAAGCTAATAGCTTATAAAGTTTTTCATAATGTACTTACCTACTTAACTAGGAAGTTACTTCCAGAAAAGTTAATTAGGTAAGATTACTTGTTATAGAACAGAACAAACCCTCTGTCATGTTCATTCGTTCAGTAAATTTATCATTAATTTCAAGTCAAATAATTTGTTACATAATGATATAAATATATTGAAAAATACGAATCTACCTATCAGAACTTTGTAAAAGTTCAATGGCTGAGAATAAGCTGGAAACGCTGTACTCATGATTCTCCGCATTAAAATTTAAAGTAAAATAAAAGTAAATGTTTCCAAGCTATGTACTCTGCCAAAGCGTCAACACATGTAAACAGCGACTCTATGTATTGCTATGTCATTTCTCCTTCATCAGAGTTGGTGTAGGTATACATATTTTGCCGCTTTGTCCGGATACATAAATAAATATTTGCCCTTGACTGTACTAAAAGATTACAAAATACGAACGTTTCTAGCGCGTATATTAGTATTTGGAATGAACTTCCTGCCTCGATTTTCCCTCTGCGCTACAATTTGGGGCTTTTCATAAGGGGGGTCATCAAATATCTTCGAGATCGGCAACGCATTGGCGATGCCTCTGGTGTTACAAATGTCTATAGGGGGCGGTGACCATTTATCATCAGGTGGGCCGTCTGCCTGTTTGTCAATCTTTGTACATAAATAAAATCTAAAAACAATTAACAGATAACTATAAACACGAACAGAATAATTATAGTTATTTACATCACCCTTGGCCGTAAAGTGGGATTTTCTGCCTGCTACGCGGAGAGAAAATCTCACTTCTTGGCCAAGGCAAGACGTAAAACTTTTGACAAACCACGGGCGGTAATTCGTGAAGCCCCAGATCGCATATTTATGGCCCTCACCTTCGGTTCGGGCCACAGAAACCTGCGATCTGGGACATTTACGAATTCACCAGCCTAGGTCTGTAATGTACTAAAACGTCAAGAAGGCAGCACCGTGCGCGCATTTGGAGATTTTTATACGATAGCAAGAAGTGGCAGGGCGTGCTACTGTAATGCACAATTAATGGAGAACCCACGGCAACGGCAAATTAGATTGGTTCCCAAGTTCATACAGCCTTACGGTACAGCTGCCATAATGTTTCGTATGAGATTTTACTACCCTTCGGGTTGCACTCGCGCTAACGAGAAAAGTGGATTGGTTCACTTTAAATTAGCTTTGTCTTATTGAAAGTGTTTGGGGCAATCTTTATTTACAGCAACACGGGTTAAGGGTGATAAAGTTTATATATGGCGGCAATAAAGTGAGGTTCTGGATCGTCTTTAAAATGGCTATGCGTTGCTCCCGGTTGATTTTAGTAGCTTCCCTTTTCTATTCAATTTGGTTTCATTAATGGGACATTAATCTTGCTAGGTTCAAATATGAACTCCATAATACCTATATAAAATGTTTGGATATGTACGATTATTTATATTGACATCGAATAGGGTTAGGGTCTGTGGTGCGATCTTCGGGGAAGGCCTATGTCCAACGGTGGAGGCTTTCGGTTAAAGACTATATGACATCATGAATATTTTTTAACTAGGAAGTCGCGGCCATACTTATCCATACAACCTTCTTTTACGTCAAACTGGCTTGACTGATTTTGATGGAATTTGGCATGGAGTTAGTTTGAGACCCTGGAAATAACATATATTTCTTATAACGATTTCACGGGATCGGCTTTGTCTCGGATTAAAACAATTTTTCTAGTTCTATAACGAATTCGTGGGTAACGGCTTAGGCATCTCATAACAGGTAAAATCGCGTAGTTCAGACACCAAGTCCCTGGGAAGCCTAAGGATTTCAAAGATTTTTTCCCATTATTCAGTATTTTCTTACACAAGTGTTTACGCACTCCACCTACTATGTTATTCGGTGTTTTTCATCAATGAAAGATACGGTATTTGTTCATGCTGTTTGATCAGCTAATGTATGGGAGAGGCAAATATTCGAGACACATGTACTCGTAACAAGAGATCTCCTCAAACTGACTTAACTGACTTACCTACTGCACGTAGATGGCGCCACTACAGGTTTACACAACTTAGAAGGCGCGCAGATTAAGCGATAATAGACTCTGCGACAACGTCTTAACTGGTTCTCTAAGTGGCCTTCTAAGTTGTGTCGTGCTATACTATACCTAGCTAAGTGCCTACTAAAGTGCGTAAGTAAATGTGATAGATAGTTTAGAGTGAATGGAAATCACAAGTCCTCGCTAGAAATGAAGTTTTTGCATACATTGTGGAAGGTCATGGTCGTTAAATTACAGTAACATGGCATAAATAGAATAGCAATGAGTTTTCCCAGATATGAGAATTAGCTAAAGTCAAAGTTATTTATTGCAAGAACACAGTATGACAGAAGTTGTTACATATTATACAGAGTGTGCTTATGTTCTAGCAAGTGAAGGCATGCAATATCTTATATTGGTGAGATTGCTATAGTCTCAAATAAATAGACCGTTTTTTTGCACCCGTAATCTATACCTATTGCAAAATTCGTCGAAAAAGAGCTGTTTCTGAAATAGTTTTTGTAAATAAATATACAAGGTTAGCTCGCTTAAATTAGAAGATGAAAGAGAATCTGGACTGCACGTGGGCGGTTTGAATCCATCATTCATTACCAAATACATATTGAAGTTTTTACAAGCTAAAGTAATTAAACTTAGAAATATAATGTGCTCTAACGTAGCCTATGTCCAAACAAGGTTGTCGAATCAGTCCTCATCAAATCAGTGACGTAGACGTGTATATGAAAAACAAAAACCAGCTTAGGTAACTGTTGTAAATATAATATAAATAGACTTTCATGTATTATTATTACTACTAGTACAGGTTGCGGCACATAACTTGAGCGGTGAGCAAAAGTAGAGGGGATTTCTGCGCATGTTTACGACTGAAGGGCCAATAAGCGTACGCGTACAACAAAGCGCTCCCGGCGTCCCGCGCCCCTCTGCCGATGAGACCTTATTTCTGAATTCTGCGCATCCAACGCCACCGCTCAAGTTACGTGCCGATGCCTGTAACTCCAACGTAGTTCAGAAACATCTTTGAATATCGAAGATTGAAATGCGTAAGTACCTTCTAACCATTGATTCCAAAACTTGGACGGACTCGAGGATTCCTAGTGCGATAGTAGTCGTTAAGCATTCCGTGAATCCCGTCAGTTTATTCGGCCACCTTCTCCACTGTAATATAATATTAGTAAAACATAATATTCAAGTTAAAGAGGTCAGTTTTATAGTGAAGTCACTGGTTGTGTTCGAACACTGGCCACCGCTTCAGTTACATAACTCAACTTGATTGAAGTTATTAACTTTGTCACAACAAGTCATTGTGATAACTGTGACAAGTGCCAACAGGCGAGCGAGGAGTTAATCTTATTAATTATTAAATACAAAAATAAACAGGCAGAAGAAGGAGGCTAACAAGTTAAAAACAGACATTATCATCAATGATCGATGATGAACGTCGTGAAGATCAAGCAGCATAGTGATCATTCTACGCAGTTTGATCTTCATGACTATTATCACTGACGTTACGGCGATATTATGGAATAGAAAAGGACGAAATATTCACGTTACATACATCGGGAAAACGTTAAGCTTATTATTGTACTTAAATGAGAAATCATACATAAAATAATTTGTCATCGAAATTGACATCGATCACCGCAGGTGTGTTTGATAATACAGTGTCATAATCACAAATTTATCTGTTTCAGCGGACAAAAACGGAACTAAAAGAGTTACATACAAACATCTATGAAAGTCCCTTACAGTGGCGCCATCGAGAAATGATCATACATACTTTGTATCAAAAATGACATTATTTTTCTAATTCAGGAAATGGTTTTTATGAATGAATTAAATGAGTAGTATGATAATTTTTACTACAAAAGTATGTATAGAAACATAATTTACGAAAATTGCTTACTATTTCTTTATTTCCATCACAGAAATATGCGAAAACACTACCACTTTATGTTTGACAAATAAAATGTACAACAAATCCGAAAACTTTCAAATTATTTTTAAAATATTTCGGAACAAAGTAAGCCAGTAAGGTAAGGTTTCAAAAAGTTTGCATTTTATATACTAAGTAGCTGGACATTAATAAACCATAGCGAATTCTTTTTTTCTATTTTCAAATTTTGTCACCGTGACAAACGAATGCCTCGCGATTGTCACAAAACAAAATACGTTCATTGCCAAACTATTCACCGTGGTTTGTGGTTCAACTCTTTGAGCTCAAAGGATAATTTTCCTTTGAAAAAACATTTTTGCAGCAATCCCATTAACCAATATAATTTCGGGCTCAAGAGAAATGTGTTAATGTCAGTGGCAAAGTGACGTGTAATTTACTAAATTTGGTCAAAGACCTTTGCTTCAGTTAACTTTCAAGAAACTTCAGCACGCTGCGCAGGTCCGTGATCAAAGTCATGAAAATCAAACTGCGTAAGTACCTTTTAGGAGCTTTTAGAAAAAATCGAACAAAAGATTGCAATCCAGTTTCACCCGTTTTTAAGACTGCGTATTTGCATTCACATATTTCGATTTTTTTTAACAGTAAAGAAAGGTTTCGTTTTATTTTCCACTAGCTTCTGCCCGCGACTTCGTCCGCGTGGAATTCGGTTATAGCGTTCCCGCGGGAATAGAATTTTAAACTATAACAAATTATATACGAAAACCTTCCTCTTGAATCACTCTATCTATTAAAAAAAACGCATCAAAATACGTTGCGTACTTTTAAAGATTTAAGCATACATAGGGACAGAGAAAGCGACTTTTTTATACTATGTAGTGATTTCTATAAAAGTACTTGTATAGTCGACGTCCTACATTGAATACCTACTACTATTACAGCCTATTTGCGTCCCACTGCTGGGCACAGGCCTCCTCTCATCATGAGAGGGGTTGGGCTATAGTCCTGAATACCTACTTATTTCAAAACCTATGGTCTCAGATCTCAATTACATATTTAATTTCAAAAAATGATTAAATTCCATTTCTGCAGAGCAGGTTGAAAACTCATGTGGCGTATTTGTATTTTGTGCATTTATACAGCAAAGCGGTTTATACTGTTTAAGTAGATCCATGAAGTACAAAAAGATGGTCCATGTGTATGTATTCTTTTGCAACAAGGCCAAATCTGTATACATCTTTTTTCGTACATATGAAAGGGTGTTTTCATTACTGGAATTTATTTTAAACTAGCTTTTCCCCGCAACTTCGTATGCGCAGAAATATTAAAAAGTAAAATCCCGGTTTTTCCCGTTCCCGTGGGAATTTTGCAAAATCCTTTCTTAGCGGATGCCTACGTCATAACATCTACCTGCATGCCAATTTTCAGCCCGATCCGTCCAGTGGTTTGGGCTGTGCGTTGATAGATCACTATGTCAGTCAGTCACCTTTGAGTTTTATATATTTAGATTTAAATATAACCTTTCCCTGTTTGTAGTCCAATTTCAATACAATTTCCAAAACAGTTCGGTATTGCAATATTTTATAAACTAATATGGTGTGGTGTGTGTGTGTGATACGGTGTCATAAAAAGTGACCACTTGCGTAATGTAGGTGAGAATTGCTCGACATGTTTCTGACCAGTCCATGATGATATGAATGGAAGCAATTTGTTAACTGGTAACGTTGATCCATGATGACGAAAATGCACTCAAAACTTTCAAATGCATTTTCTTCATCTTATTTTGGATGAACATTTACCACGGAACTGGTTTGAAACATGAAGAGATTCTTGATTATAACAGGTATGTAGGTGATTCTTTTATTAGTCAGTTTTCAGAATGATGGTCAGACTAATCTGGCTGGCCTTTTTAGGGTTCCGTAGCCAAATGGCAAAAAACGGAACCCTTATGGATTCGTCATGTCTGTCCGTCTGTCCGTCCGTATGTCACATCCACTTTTTTCCGAAACTATAAGAACTATACTGTTGAAACTTGGTAAGTAGATGTATTCTGTGAACCGCATTAAGATTTTCACACAAAATAGAAAAAAAAAACAATAAATTTTGGGGGTTCCCCATACTTAGAACTGAAACTCAAAAAAAGTGTGGGGTATCTATGAATAGGTCTTCGAAAATGATATTGAAGTTTCTAATTTTTTTTTTTTGCTAAATTGAATAGTTTGCGCGAGAGACACTTCCAACGTGGTAAAATGTCCCCCCCCTGTAACTTCTAAAAAGAGAATGATAAAACTAAAAAATATATATGATGTACATTACCATGCAAACTTCCACCGAAAATTGGTTTGAACGAGATCAAGTAGTTTTTTTGAATACTTCATAAATCGTAAACCGCAATTTACCTTACACTATTATTAAAACATCGATCAAGAACTTTTATATTATGTTACGGAACCCTTGATGGGCGAGTCCGATTCACACTTGGCCGCTTTTTTTACAGTTGGATGGTCGCCATCAGATAATATGGAAGCGAACAAGGAAATACCTGAAGATAAATATCTGAATACGATTTTATTGTCAAGACGTAGTGCATGTTCAGTTATTTATAAAACACTTGTTTGACCACAGTCATATCTGATGGCGACTGGACATATTCAGCTCAAATTCCGTTAATTCCACTGGCCCAAACGCTTTCTATTCAGCTCTGGCACTAGCCGCCGCTGCCGCTGTACGCTCGCTTATCTCGCCATGCTCAATTTCTTTGTCCAGCAATCTAACCAATTGGAATTAACTATTTTTGTGTTGTCAGCGCGAGACCGTTTCCCGTCGTCGTCGACGGATGACAACGAGAGCGGCACGGACTGGGACGCGGAGCTGCACCGGCCGCCGCCGCGGCCCACGTTTGCGCACCACCCGCCGCCGCCGCAGGGCGTGGTCCTCGGCGCCGTGCGCAAGCGCCGTGGGAACCTGCCCAAGCACTCCGTCAAGATACTCAAGAGGTGAGTTCAGGTCGCAGCATTTACC